>VUQK01002815.1:179575-200468 GCA_015106715.1 Bujurquina vittata
TAAAGCGTGGATCCTTTAGCCCTTGGGACGGGACGGTGTGTCTTCGTGCTGGGTGGGGGGGCACTGGTGTGAGAGGGAGGGAAGATGTACCCAAGGTCAAAAGCACTTAAGTGTGTCCCTCTTTCTTCTTATGTAACCTCTCTCTGTCTCTCTCTCTCTCTCTGTATCTGAGCTGCATACTAAGAAACACACTCAAAACACACACACACGCACACACACACACACACACAGAAGCATACTAAAGCAGGCGGGAGTGTATCGATTTAGCATGGTGTGCAGATTCCCACCATTGCCCCTATACGCAGATTAAAGGGAGAGGAGAGGAGCACACACACATACACACACACACACACACACGCACACACGCACCCTTACTTGCTCGTGCATACACACACACACACACACACACACACCTGCACACATATGCAGCAAAGCAGCTTTTGCTCTCCAAGCTTTTTCCTTTATCAGTGCAAACGGGGTATAGTTATTATGCATATTAATTTTACGCATATTTATAATTAGTTCTCAGCGTTAAGTGGTTGTGACAGTATTTTCTAAACATGCGAGTTTAGATGTGCAGCTTTTTAGATTTAATTTAACAGGGATGTGCAGGAGTCCGTGTGTAGATATGTGTGCAGGGGAGCATGTGTGTTTGCGTAATGATCATTCCCCTATGCCACAGCTTCTTGGGGCTCTCAGTGTGCCAGCTGTTATCCCCTGCTGAGGGGTTGTACACACACACACACACACACACACACACACACACACACACACACACACGCTTCACCTATACATGTCACACCCTCTCTGTTTCAACATTATCTTTCAACAGTGTGCTTCTGTGCCTTCCTGCATCTCAGAGTGATGTATGTGAGCCTCGAGGAGAGAGAGAGAGAGAGAGAGAGTGTGTGTGTGTGTGTGGTGACAGGGTCCTGTGTGATCTCTGTGTTCGCTCCGTTTGCTCTCCTGTGATGCACTCTGTTCACAAGCCACACCATTAGTGGCCCACCGGACTCTCAGAGATACTCGGACTACAAACCCAAAAGGAGCTTTTACTGGCATGCACCAAAGGGATACAGCACGCTCTGCTCCATTAAAAGCATTTAAACTTATTTTTATGTTCCTGACAGCTTTTTTTTTATTTATCTTGGTCTCTGCATGCAGCTTTTCACATGCAGATTGGGTTATTCCCCATTCTTGCTGTGTATCTAGAAGTATTGAAACCATGGTTTCCTGCAAACTGTGTATGAGGACCCAAACTCATTGGCTCATTTCTTCACACATAGCATTTTGTGACCTTAGACTACAGGGAAATGAATTGCAATGTTTAAATGGGTATGCAAACAATCTATATTAAAAGAAAAAAAAAAAGATTACAGCCAAAATTTGAGTCGCATCTTTTTTCTGAAATCTTAACTGAGACCATAATGTGGCCTGAGGTGAATATGGGTAAGAAGAACATAACATGATGCAGCGCAATGCAGAAATGATAAAACAGCAAAATTGACAAAGCTAATTGGGGGCTTTACTGACGGATTATCCAGCTTAGGCAGTTCTCAAGTCTGTGATAAGTTGTTTTCCATACTGTACAAGAATGAATGGCAGCAACACTTTATTTTATTTATTGATTTATTTTTCCAGCAGCAGGTAAGAAAAGAAGCTCTGGTATTTCCAACATTGTTGACTGACTGTGCAGACAGAAAAGAAATCACTTAACAGAGAAAGTCAACCCTCCCTTTTGGCAGGAGCTTTAAAAGGCAAACATTTCAGGGAGGTTTTAGCTCTGTTTAACAAAATCTCTTCCTGTTTAAGGACATATGAGTATCTATTAACCTTGCCGCTGATACTGCCCGAGTACAGTCACATGATCAGTTCTACTTGTGGGCACAGTCAAGTGGTTTTGAGAAAGACTGTTAAGCACCATTGTCGTCATCCTTGCTTTATTGTTATTTTGATGGTTCAGAGTTTATTCAGACTGTAATAAAAACTTGTTCTCTTTTTCTCGACCAGAAGCTGCAGTTAGGCCCATAAGTATGTGGACAATGACAGAATTTTTGTAATTTTGCCCCTGCACACCACCACAGTGGATTTTAAATCAAACAGCAGTGAAAGTGGAGACTTCCAGCTTTAATTCAAGGCTATACTCTCTGCTCAGATTTAGACAAATGCTGCAAAACTGCTCAGACAGTGCCTCACGGCGCAAATGGATAATGACCAAAAGCATACTGCAAGAGCAGGCCGAGAGTGTTTCAGGGTAAAGAAATCAGATATACTTCAATGGCCAAGATAGTCACCTGATCTCAACCCAATCGAGCATGCTTTTCAGTTACTGAAAGCAAAACTGAAAGCAGCACAAACAAGCAGCAGCTGAAGGTGGCTGCAGTAAAGCCCTGGCAGAGCATCTCAAGGGAGGAACGCAGCATTTCGTGACATTCATGGGTTTCAGGTTTTAGGCAGTCATCGACCGCAAATGATTTTCATCCAAGTGTTAAAAACAGTCCTTACATTTAACATTTTATTGCTTTATTCACTTTCGAGTCTCAAATTGGGCACTATGAATAAAATGGCTGTAATTTCTAAACAGTTGAAAGTCTGCACTTGAATCGCATATTGATTGTTTTATTTGAATGCTACTGTGGTGTGGTGGTGATATAAAATTATAAAAATTGTCATGCTATTCACATACATAGTATTTTTTAAACTGAAGCTACTCAACAAATCACAAAAAAAAAAATCATGTTTTAATCTTGCCTCGAAAGAACATCTTTTATTCAAGAACTTAGCAATAAGTTATCTATCGTGGTACTTAATACTGCATTAATGTAATATAGAAGTGATTGCAGAGAGGGAAGATTCCTTCACATCACCAAGATTGTCTGTATGATTACAGAATTTGTTGTATCAGGATTAAAGTGTAGAGGAATGCAAATGCTAAGATACTTTAGAGCATTCTGAAAACACACACACATGCACACAGACACACACACACACACACGCACACACACACAATAACACACTATGAGTTAGAAGATCATATTAATGCAAAGTATTGAAGTTATTATCCACCCATCCATCCATGCATCTATGGTATCAAAGAGAGCTAAACTAGCATCCAACATGCCCCGGGTGTGCCCCGTGTCTCTTCCCATCAAACCAGTACACTGCCTGTATCATAGCAGACATTGCACCGATTCATCTGTCAATCTGGCATTCCAGTTTTCCACCACGGGTGAATGAGATTTGAAATTGCAAGATTTGCAAGACCTTCACATGTAATGCAGCGCATCAGGAAAAACATATTTGCATCGACTTGAGCTGCACACACAGACATATTTAGGCCAAATATGTAATCTCCTGATGTCCAGGTTTTTTGAAAACTGATCTCAGAAGCCTATCAAAACAACCACTAAAATGAGTAACAGTCACCTGACAAAGCCTCCACACAAAAATGGCTGGTTGTCATTCTTGTCACTTTGACAAATGGCTGCAATTGTGGTTCTTTCACATACACATATTGACGATTTTGGATTGTTTGAACCAACGCAGACGATAAGATCTCAGCTTAGCTTTGTCTATACTAAGCTCGACAAAGTACAGTCAGGTATGTAGCTGCTCTTCATCTTAGAATAGGGGCTGCTTAGTATTCTGTCCTACTTTGAGTCTCGCCTTTGTACTTTGTTTCATATTCTGTGCTTAGGTATTAGGAAAAAAACATAACCTTCTATCACTGGTTTTGTGTCTGTTTGATAAATTTGTCTTTGGCGAATGATTCTAGCAGTGAATGCGTTAAACAACATGATAGGAAAGGAGAACTTTATAAAAGAATGGCCATCAGTATAGCTGAGACAGCCTGATTCCCAGCTGATTGAGGAAGACTAGTGTAGAATACCATAACTAATCGTTTCCTGTTATGTATTCATTAAGTGTGTACTCCTTGTTAGAAAAGCTGCAGGTAAGATTTAGTGTGGACAGGGCAAAGACTTTCTTTCTCTTTTTTCTTTTTTCTTTTCATCACTGCTCTAATTAGTCATTGGCCAAGCTAAATGAGACCTTTACCGTGAGACCTTTACTTTCTGGCAAATTCAAAAGGCATTGATAAGATACTTTTTTTTTCTTTCTTCCTTCCCTTCTTTCCTTCCAGCTCCTTATTATAGAGCTGAGCTGTGTAACAGAGCTACTAATGGAATCAGAAAGGCTCACACCATCATGCTAAGATCAATGTAACATGACAGGGAGCTTTTTGGCCAGGTATTTATAGACTACAGCATTATGGCCTCTCGCTCTCGAGCTCACACAGACAGTTCATTATCAGGATCAAATCAAGTTGCCCACATTGTGTGTGTGTGTGTTCATGTTCAGGGATGTAGGGGAGCCAGTCAAGAAAGTGGAAAAGAATGTCAATGTCTCTCGCTTGCTTTTTCAGGCTGTCCCTGGTCAAACTTAGCATGTACCAAGGTGCGGGTGGTCAACCATTAACCATCTTCCAATCACGCTTCATACTTTCTTCACTAAGTCATCTCTGCATAAAAGTGCACTATATACCTCCCATTTTAAATAGAAAATCAGGCCATTTCTGTGATAACTTTGTAGAAACCCTGCTTGGAGTTGCACTTTGGTTTGAGTAGTTCTAGTCCCTGCTCTCAGTGTCATTTAAGGAGCAAATCTGAGAAGAAGCTTCCTAGGAGAACAAGTAAGAATTCAGTCAGCAAAACTATTTATAAACTTCACTGTGCTGATTGGCCGCTGCATAGTTTCTCTTGTCTTTATTGGATAAAAACACATGAAAGAGAGCATGCACACTCGCGCAGATGCTGGCTCACGCGCTCACGCTCAAGCGCGCACCAATGCGGCCACGCGCCCTCAAACATGCACAGATACCACCAACAGCTTAGGCATGCATGTCTCCTAATTAACATCCAACCCCCAGCTGTAACGTACAGTACAGACTTTAACAATAAATTCATCCGCCTCTCTCTCTCGCTCACAGACACACACACACACACACACACACACATCCTCCTCCCAAACAGCCTTAAAAGAAAAGACTTTTAAGACTTACGGATCTTAACACTTTTTTGGGGGTGGCTTAGGGGTGTTAGAGGGTGTGCATGTGTGAGGATATGCAGCACTGTAAATGTGTGTGTTAAAGCGTGGCTGTTTGTGGCTAGGCGGCTGTGTGTGTCCCTGTGTGTCTGTATGAGTGCGTGTACGCATATGTGGGGAAAGGAGGCAGGGAGGGTTGGGGGTGTTAAGACTTCAGGGTTTAGAGGGATAGAGGCAAGGGAGAAGTGGAGAAGAGGGAAAGGCAGCAGTGTGTTTGGTGTGTTTGTGTGCGTGCACAGAGGGCGTGCATGCAAGAGGCAGTGACGGCGGAGAAATAGCAGCGCTAGCACTGCTTAATTAATCAACATCAAAAGACAGCATTAAAAATGAATGGAACCCGAAGCAACAGTTTGGCTAAAGTGAATTATTCAGGCGTGGAGCTTACCCCGCTGCCCAACATTCTATTAAGAGCTAAAATCTTGATTTTTTTTTCTCCTCGTGCCCCCATTTAGTCTCTGTTTGTACCAAGGCTGCAAAGTTTGCTGCTGAGGATCAATGCCTGCCTTGCCAAGGGAATTTTAGGCAAACAACTCCCAGTCCACTTTTCAGGCTCTTCTGTTTGAGCAGAATGCCATTAGTCTCACTGCTGACCACAGTTACGGGCCCTTAGTTCCAAATTAAGGCTCTATTCCTTTTTCAATTAATTGTATTCAAGGAAGTGGTTTTCAATTAAATGAAAAAGTCGCTGAACTCTGAGATGAGGAGATCTTTAACCTAAGTGAAAATCCATTCTCTTTTTCATTATTTAACTGTAATTTGAATATCTACTCTAATCCTACTGAATTAAAATTGAGATAAGACACATTTTAATCATTTAGGAAGCACTGTGTGCTGTCCATCATGAGTCATGATAGTTAAGACTCGGGGACATTGCCATCTAGTCTGCTTCTCTATTAATTTCTAAGCTCTAAATTATTGCAGTATCCTAGATTCATTATTTAACAGTGTTATTAAATAGAAATCGACAGGCATGCTGCAGCTGAAAAATTGTGTTTCCCAATCATATAATATGTCCTCAGTTGGCTAACAACAGAGCAAAATTTAAATTTTGCTACTTCCTTCTCTTGGGGGCGTGGGGGGGGGGGCAACATCAGTTGTATTGCAGTGTAGCATGAAATGAAGGCAGTAAAAAGTTGGGACCTCTATGCAGGCTACATCTTTGTGTAGCTGGTAAACACAGATGTCATGGCCTGCCAGTATGCAGCTGTTCACACAGCTACAGCCACACAGGAGCCGTAAACTCCGTCGACCAGCCAGAGGCAGTCTGTCACATCCTGGACTCACTTCCTTTCAGGCTGGCCTGAAGCAATGCCTGATGTCAAGGGGATAGCAAAGTAAGAGGCACTATGGAGAAGAGAGGTGGATGAGTTGATTTGGGAAGATGAACCGGAGGAAAATGAGGAGAGTGTTGTGAGCTAAAGCAGTGGGACTTTATTTGGATGCTTTTAGAAGTCTGAGTGCCATTTTCATCAAAACCAGATTGTTGTATGAATCATATTTTTATAGGATGGGCTCAGCGCCTCTAGCTAAAGCAGTATTAGTGAACTTTGCATTTGTTTTCAAGTTGAAGGCACGCCAAAACATCTCTGATGTGCAGCATTACTTGTTAATGTTTTATCAACCCAGTAGTCTGTGTTGAGTATCTCCAGGAAGGAAGCTACATCGATGGAGAATACTGGAAGCAAACGGAGTAGATTTGAAGTATTTAAAATTTTTATTTTATGTTGCTTTGCTTCATGCTCGTGTATGCTTACTGACTTTAATATATTGCACAACAGTAATAAGAGAGTCTCAGTGTAATCATATTTAACCTTTTGATATTCCTATCAGACCTGAACACAAAATCATCATACTGTACCATATGGCACAGAATTACATATTTGAGACATATAACTAACTGTTGAGTAAAAGACAGTAAGGTACAGTACATACTCAGTATTTGCCCCCCTCCATAGGGTAATCTCTTGGGACACGTTGGGTTAAAAAAAGAGACATTGAGAACAACAGTCTGGATCTGGGTCTATTGGGGCTGTGTTTGTGTGTGTGTGTGTGTGTGTGTGTGTGTGTGTGTGCGTGTGTGTGTGTGTGTGTGTGTGTGTCTTTGCGTGTGTGTATGTGTGCACACACACACCTGTGTTTTACGCAGCTCGACAATATGAGTTCACCATCTCCCCAGAGTGAAAAAGTGAAAAACCATGCTATATGTGTGTGTGTGCACATATTTGTGTGTATATGTGCATATGTGTGTGTGTGCATGCACCATATCCATCTTTGCTCAGGCAGTGGGAAGTGAGTGTGTGCGGTGAAAGGAAAGGCTGGAGGCTTTTTGTGTGTGCATGTTTTTTTTCTTTTCCTCCCTTAGCGAATGCCTATTTCTAGATCGGTTTGAGGGTCAAGGTTTGGCCACCGGTGGAGAAAAGCTGTGTTCCCATTTAAAAGGGGGAAAAAAAAAAGCTCTTGCTCTCGCTTCACAATGAAAAGAAGTCCAAACACACATCATCCCCTTAAAGCCTTAACCCTTGCTCTGCCATATAGCGCCTCGCTACACAGATCCTCATAAGTGCAGTTATGATAACAGATCCCCGATGAAATAAAGGAGATAAAAACCTCAGCTTCTGCCATGCTGACATTCCACTGACCATTAAGTCAAAGTGTTAAAATTTCAATTCAAATGGGTCTTTGTTTGCACGGGCTAGAGGCAACAGAGCAAACTAATGTAGCTGTGATTTAATCAGAGAAAATGTTGGCACTTTAACCCTTCACCTGCCTTGTAGCTCAACACAGAATGTTTTCGAATATGATTTAACACACTGAAGACCTTCAATATGTATAACTTTGATGATACACAATCTTGGCCAATTGCCTTAGGATTTGTTTCTAACATTTGTAAACTGAGCATCATGATTGTAGTGACTCAGACTCTGGCTCACAGCTTAACCCTGGCCTAAAATCCATTACTCCATAGATAAACAGGGTTAGAGCACCGGTTACATCACTTGTTTCTTAAGAGCGATTTAACAGCCTGGGTCCTTATTTTAAAAAACTTTTAAACATGTATATATTAATAGGAATATTGTTTATTGAGTCTGAAGAGAAAGACAAGTGTTACTTATAGTTAAGACAAACAATAACCTTTAAGACTATTATTCAAGCATCATGTAATCTATAATTTCTAAATTATTTTTTACAAATTATCTAAAAACTGAAAATGGTGCAGCAAACACGTGGAGGAAAGTCTGGAAACAAACACAGCTAAAAAACATTGCTAAGCAAGCAGACTGAGAAAAAACAGGGAGAAAGGCAGGACGATGAATGACTGCAGAGAAGTAATTGAAGGTGAAACTAATAATGGTGGAGAAATCAGTGCCAATATAGAATTGGTTTGAGTATGCAAGCCTTTACAACAGGACATCACTAACTTATCACTGATGCCACTGAGGCTATGCCCATCTTTTTTATACAGTCTATAAAAAAGATGGGCATAGCGTTCACTTGGTGTTGGCTCTCACTGTGGTATTGTATCACTTCCTGCTCCGGTTACAATGCACAGTAATATTTCATGTAGCTCGTTTAGCTACAAGCCTTTAGATAATGACTTATTTTAGTCCAATCTTCATGTGCTTCATCCAAAGCACACTCTATGCTGAATCACCTGTAACTGACTCAATTGACTTTTCTACTCTGATTGAGTTGACGTCAATAATTACTTTGTCCAAACCACCAATGTGCCTATTAGACCCCATTCCTACAAGACTGCCCAAAGATGCTTCCATCTTAAATATGATCAGTCTATCTCTATTAATGAGCTGCATACCACAGACCTTTAAGGTGGCAGTAATTAAACTATTACTTAAAAACCCATCACTTGACCCCGCTGTCTCCGCTAATTATAGGCCAATCTCCAACCTTCCTTTTCTCTCAAAAATTCTTGAAAGAGTAGTTGTAAAACAACTAAATGATCACCTCCAGTGGACTTGTTTATTTGAAGAGTTTCAGTAAGGATTCAGAATTAATCACAGTACAGAAACAACATTAGTGAAGATTACAAATTATCTTCTTATGGCTGCTAATATCCATCCATTCGTTTCCGCTTATCCTTCTCAGGGTCGCTGGAGCCTATCCCAGCTGACATAGGGTGAGAGGCAGGGTACACCTTGGACAGGTTGCCAATCTGTCGCAGGGCCAACACAGATAGACAGACAACCATTCACGCTCACATTCACACCTATGGGCAATTTAGAGTGGCCAATTAACCTAACCCCAGTAAGTGCATGTCTTTGGACTGTGGGAAACCCACACAGACACGGGGAGAATATGCAAACTCCACAGAGAGGCCGGGCGAAGGTGGAATCGAACCCAGGCCTTCCAGATGGTATTCAAACTGTGAGGCAGCAGTGCTCACCACTGCACCACCATGCTGCCTGCTAACAGTGGACTCATATATCTATGCTTGTCCTGCTACATCTCAGGGCAGCGTTCAATACTGTTGACCATAATATTTTATTATGGTCAGTCAGAACATGCCGTAGGTATTAAAGGTACTGCGCTGGAGTGATTTGACTTGTACCTATCTTATAGACTCCAATTTTTTCATTTAAATCGGGCGTCTTCTTCCCACAGTGAGGTTAAGTATGGAGTACCACAGGATTCCGCGCTAGGACCAATTCTATTTAAATTACACATGCTTTCCTTCTATAGAATTATTAGAAGACATTGCATACATTTCCATTGCTATGCAGATGATACCCAGCTTTATCTATCCATGAAGCCTGATGACACACACCAGTTAAACTGCAGGAATGTCTTAAAGACATAAAGACTTGGATGACCAAATTTCCTGCTTCTAAATTCAAATAGAACAGAAGTTATTGTACTAGGACCTAAAGAACCTAGTGTCTGACCAGATACTTACTCTGGATGGCATTACCTTGTCCTCCAGTAACACTGGAGTCATTTTTGACCAGGATATGGCCTTCAATGTGTATATTAAAACAAATATGAAGGATTGCTTTCTTGCATTTGCACAATTATTAAGTTCAATTTTATTTACTTATATAGTGCCAAATCACAACCAGCAGGCACCTTATATTGTAAGGTGAAGCCCATACCGTGATTACAGAGAAAGCCCAACAGTCAAAATGACCCCCTATGAGCAAGCACTTGGTGACAGCCAAGGAAGAAATCATGGGAACCCCCAGCAGCCTAGGTCTATTGCAGTGTAACTGAGGGATAGTTCAGGGTCACCTGATCCAGTCCTAACGATAAGCTTGACCAAAGAAGAGATGAGACTGGCTTTTCTTCATTGGCAATATCTCAAATTAGAAACATCTTTCTCAGAGTCATGCTGGAAAACTAGTTAATGCATTTATTACTTCTGAATTACAAGCCTAGAAGTGCAGTTAGAGTAGTCCTAAAACCTAAAACTAAAAACCTAAAAACTCCTGAAAAAGCCTTCAGCTGATCCAAAATGCTGCAGTAAGAGTACTGACAGATGGGATGAATAAGTAGAACCAAAAGTAAAGGATTTTTACTGCAATCTCCTTATAGCAGTATTATAGACATAGGCTTCTTCAAGACATAATATAATACCAGTTTTCAAAACTGGAGCAAAACTCTGCACTTTTAGCTACAGATGTTCTTTCTGTGTTGCAGAAAAATGCAATTCACCTTCTTACTCATACGAATGTGAACTCATGCAGAATCAGACTGAGCTGGACAGAAAGGATCGTCACCATCATCAGAATTCATGAACTAGCCAAACACATAAACCTTTGACCAGAAAAGGATCCCAAAACCATTACTGTTCGAATGTTAAACGTACCACAAATTAGGCAGTATTCATATGACAGATAGTGTCAACTTTCTAACCCTGTTTGTGACATTCTGTGGAGTAGGCAGCATAATTGCCCCCATTCCTCTAGCTGCAGTTATGTAGTAGATATTTTAAGGGAAATAATGGTGTTGGGCAAGTTGAAAATTCTGAAAACTTTACTGCAACTTAAAGTTTCATAAAAGTGAGCACTGCTGTTTGAACTGGCTTTATTTGGATGTATTTCCTGGCTTTAATTTTTTTATTTTAGTTGCAGCTGAGCTAATAAATCCCACTTTTAAATTTCATCCCAAAACTAGACATGTCATTATTAAAAGTACAAAGATAATTAGAACTTGAAGCGTTGCATGTTTCTGTCTTATTAAAAACATTTTTCATGGTACCCAAATTACTCAGGGAATGGCATGACAACATTAGACTTTCATAGGCTAAGATTTTGATTTTCAAGCCTCAAAACAGTGCAATATATTGATCTCAGGATGTCGTCTAAAATAGCAATGTCCTCATCAACAAGCTGTGACCTGTTGCTGAAAGAGCACAACCATGTTTTAGAGTGTCAGGGGAGTCACAGCATCCACATGTGATCTAAGCTGTGAATTTCAAGTGTTGTGTTCAGCTGCAGTCTCCATTACAGCTGAACCTGCTGCCAGCGAAAGAAAGATCGAGGGTCTATTTGATGGCATAAATTCATAACTCAGTTAGTGATTTGCATTGACTCGGCTGTGATGGATGGACTCAAAACAACTTTATGAAAAATATTACTGCAGGACATCTTTGCACAATTTGTCCCCTGTACTTTTTAGCATACTCTGTGAAAATCAACTCTCTGCACACAACAGCAAGTTTTGAGATGGATGAAAGGCTTCTACCATCACCAACCAAAGGAGCTTCGGGCTAGGGTGAAATCATAACAAGGATTGACTAATGTTTATGAATTTCTTTGTGTGCGTGTGTGTGTGTGCGTGCGTGTGTGCGTGTGTGTGCATGCGTGCGTGTGTGCATGTGTGTGTGTATGGACGGTGGGGGCTATCTGTGACTATTTGAGAAAAATAGGAACGAGACTAAGGAAGAGAGACTCAGAGAGAGAAGCAGCTTGTCTCTGTGGAGTTGTTTTGGTCATGGTGCTTGAGCACTGATTAATGCTCATAGAGAGACACCAGATGGAAAGAGAGAGAGAGAAAGAGAGGGAGAATGAAAGGCTAGAGAAGGAAATTTGGGGGAGAAGAGTACCGTGGAAGGAGATGATCAGAGGGAGGTGAAGAGAAATAAAGATTAGCATTAACACATGGAGATGATGAGAGAAATGACAGAATGAACCTACACTCTAAGAAATGTGGATTCTTCTGTAGATTTTAGTTGTGGCAATGATTCCCCGTTAATAATGGATTTGCTAAATTCCCATGATTGATGAGTCCTTTTTGTAAGTCTCCTCAAGTTGATTATGAAATTTAATGTATTTATTTAATTAATTAATTAATTAATTAACGTATTCTTGAAAGAATCCAATTCTAGTCTTTTGGAAACATCTGGCATGTTTCTTTAGCCTTTAAACCTCTGAGTGCATGGCCAGAGTATGTGACTGACAGCAGAACCAGCAGGGACAAAATAGCTACTTTTACACTGACACAAGAAGCCAGGTTACATTTTAAAAAATCTGCTTAGTTCAGTTAAGCACGATGATAATAATTAGAGTAACTTGATCAATTCAATTCAATTCAGTTTACAAGAAACAGGCACTTTATAGCGTAAGGTAAAGACAATAATTTCAAAGAAAACCCAACAGTCAAAACGACCCCCTATGTGCAAGCACTTGGTGACAGCCAAGGAAGAAATCATGGGAACCCCCAGCAGCCTAGGTCTGTTGCAGCGTAACTGAGGGGATAGTTCAGGGTCAACTGATCCAGCCCTAACTATAAGCCTTTTCAAAAAGGAAAGTTTTAAGCCTAATCTTAAAAATAGAGAGGGTGTCTGTCTCCCAAATCCAAATTGGGAGATGGTGCCAAAGAAGAAGGGCCTGAAAGCTGAAGGCTCTGACTCCCATTCTACTCTTAAGTATCCACCACATTTACATATATAGACATGAATTGTGTGACAGTAGATGAATTGTCACCCAATCTTTGGCCCAATTTGACCTGACCCAGGATCCAATGTTATTTTTGTTTTGGTTGTTATTAATCCTCCTTTTCTGCAGTACAAAAACAAAGAAATCTTGAGTTGCCAGAAGAAAAAGTACAAAAAAGTACATGGCAGCACAGCTTAGGTTTGCAAACTTCCATCTGAACAAACCACAAGACTTCTGGAGCAATGTTCTTGGGACAGACTAGGCCAAAGTGGAGTTGTCTGCCCATAATGCATACAAAAAGAAATACAGCACATCAGCACAAACTCCTTGCACAAACACAGAGGTGGAGGGATGATGATTTGGGATTGTCTTGCAGCCACAGGATCTGGGCACCTTGATTTGACCATGAACTCTTCTGTATGTCAGAAGTATTCTAGAGTCAAATGTGAGGCCACCTGTTAGACAGTTAAAAATTAGGCCAAAATTGGGTTATGCAACAGGACAATGATCCCAAGCACACCAACAAACCTACAACAGAATATTTGAAAAAGAAACAAATGGCTCAGTCAGTGCCAGACCTTAGCTTGATAAACCTGCTGTGGCGGGACCTTAAGAGTGGACATAGATTAGACTTTAGTGTTTGTTTGAAATAAAGAAAAGTTTAACATCAGTGTTTGTTTCTTAGCAAAACACGTCTGTCCTTGATGTCTAACAAACATGTTGCATTTGCTGTTTTGAAAGCTTTACAAACCCAATTCAATTATGCTTTGTTTACATCAAAGTTTGTTTGCTTGTGTTTTTGCTTGTATCATGCATGCATATCATTGTGCACTTGCATCATACAAAAGACAAAATGAAACATCAGTCCACCAGTAATCAAAAACTCGACGGGGCGCCTTTGAGTGCCTATAAAGAATGTAAACAAATGGCTACAATGCTATACTGTAGCTATTTAGGGCTTTTCAGTGCGTAGTTATCAAGACCACAAACTGATGTTGGAGATGCACTTTTCTCACGAATGCTTGTTTGGCCTGTCATCACAGAAGATAATGAACAGGATATTAACTGGAATGTTAGTCTTGTGTTTTGTGATTTTGTGTTGCTGTCTGATTGTTGGTGTAACCTTCATTCCATGGCAGAAAACTATATCATATAAAATGCAATGATTAGCTAGATGCAGATCTTACAGTCAAGGGCAATGCTGCTTCTTCAAAAAGACACCACTTTCTTAAGGCCAGAGTACATAAATCATATATTTCTCCCTTTTGGGGAATTTATTTTTCTTAAAAAAAGGTTACAGAATAAATTTCTTAGAGTAGATCATGCTGTTAGACTTCAGTTGGACTTCAAAATGACAAAAACAGAAAATCAAAGGGTAGAGTTTTAAAAATGCACTTTAACTGTGATGATTTTGTAGTGTTTGAATTTTTTACGGGAAAATGACAACGGTGTAAAAGGGTCTATGCAAACGGCTGGAGCATGACTTTACAAAGGGCATCTGCAAAAGTGTTCATTATCGCTCTAAAATGGGGTTCGGGGCTGAAGAATCTTCTTTTTTTTGGTTTAGAGTGTAGTTAGAGCAGCAACATTTGCAGAGAAGAAATTTTTGAAAGAGAGAGAACGAAGAGAAGAGGAGTGGGGGGTGGAATTTTGGGAGATCAGTGGCAAAGAAGAAGATGAGAAAAGAGGGTTTGGGCACAGTGGGATTACTCCAAGACGTGGTGAGTGGGAGACAGGAATACAGAAAGACATCGAGAGGGGAGACACCAAGACGGCAGTACTTCTTTTTGATTTGCAAAAGAAAAAAATAAAGAGGCAATAGACGTCCTGTTTATTGCAATTTAGGGCTATATATTATCTAAAGAATGGAAACGTGCTGGGAACACAGGCTTCTTGCCCTATTTTTTTTTAAATTGAAGAATCTTATGAAACCATTCAGTGTTTTGTAAGTGCACATATACTGTCAAAGATTTAGTCTCATACAACCAGCTAACGTTCTGGTCAAAACCAGTCTTCCCCCTCAGGCAATACATGCAAGCACTCATATATGATATTCCTACCACATGACTGAAATATTAATTCAAAATACTCTTATCAAAATGTGCCCCCCCCCCAAATGAGTATTTTGAGAATCTGCTTTATTCTAAACATTCCTATACTGACATACAGTTTATTCGTACACTTTTGTAAGATTATGCAAAATACTGTATAAAGAGAGCAGAAAATTCTCAACCCTTAATTTCCAGAAAATCATATAGCACACGCAGTGCAGGGGTAGGAAGGGTGTGATTTCGTAAGCAAAAGCCTTTCTGTATGGAGTTTTCTCCCTCAGACAGTCTAAAGATATATGTTAGGTTGGCTGGTGTTTCTAAAGTGAATTTAGATGTGGATGTAAGCGTGAATGGTCTATGTTAGCCCTGTGATGGAGAGGCAATCTATCCGGGGTGTACACCACCTCTCGTTTAAAGTCAACCAGTACAGATAAATAGTTAAATAAGAGATTAGAAAACTGGAAGGTTCAGTGTACATAAGATTTTTTTTTTAATTCTATACTGTAAATTTATTTAAAAATACTCTGCATCATCTTCTCTGTTCTGGATCTGGTCGCAAAATTTCATCCACCTCACAAAGGATGCACCTTTGTGAAACCTGCTCCTGGCAATGCTGGAAGTATGCCCTGGCAAATCCAGCTTTGAATGCCTTCAACACAGCCACATTAACCTCGACCACTGAAATCAAGAGGCTTTCTCTTATGTCAGGGTTGCCACTGCCAAGAAAAAAACCCTCTCTGTTGCCCTGAGGAACAGGGAATATGCAGGTTAAAAAGAAAATAGACAAGGTTTGTGAATGTGAGGTTGTACACTAAAGGCAGCCTCATGGTCATTCCATGTATGAGAACGTTAAGTAATAGATGCATACAGATTTCTTAATTTTTTGCATATTTGTCATGCTTGTTTGCATGCATGTTTCAGATCATGAAAAACTAACTTTAATATTGAACAAAAATAATCTGAGTTCAGCTTCACTAGGAGTGGTCACCCTACCAAAATTTCTTCAAGAGCGCACTGACGACTCATCCAGGAGGTCACAAAGGAGCCCAGAACAACATCTAAAGAACTGCAGGCCTCAATTACCTAAGTTAAGGTCAGTGTTCATGATTCACCAACAAGAAAGAGACTGGGCAAAAATAGCTTCCATGGGAGATTTCCCGGGCAAAACCCACTACTGACCAAAAAGTACACAAAGGCTCAACTCACATTTGCCAAAAACATCTTGAGGATCCTCTGTCCCCGTGTCTGCGTGGGTCCTCCCACAGTCCAAAGACATGCACTTACTGGGGTTAGGTTAATTGGTCACTCTAAATTGACCATAGGTATGAATGTGAGTGTCAATGGCTGTCCGTCTCTCTGTGTTGGCCCTGCAACAGGCTGGTAACCTGTACAGTGTGTACCCTGCCTCTCGCCCTAGGTCAGCTGGGATAGACTCCAGGCTCTGAAAGGCTAAAAAAAAAAATGAAGGCTTTGGAGTGGCCTAGTCAAAGGTGGTTCATGCTCAAAACCCTTCCAGTGTAGCTGAATTAAAACCATTCTGCAAAGGTCCAGATGCAAAGAAGAGTGGGCCAAAATTCCTCATCAGTGATGTAAAAGACTTGCCAGTTATTTAAAAATGCTCAATTTCAGTTTTTGGCACAAACAGTTATTAGTTTTAGGGGGCAATTACTTTTTCCCACAGGGGCATGTGGTTTTGGATAGCCTTTTTCCCTTAATAAATTAAATCAGAATTTAAAAACTGCATTCTGTATTTAATATGGTTATGTCTAATATTAAAATTTGTTTGAAAATCAGAAACTTTTAAGTCCGACAAATATGCAAAAAACAAGCAAACAAACAAAAAGCAACTAAGAAATAGGGGAAAGGGGCAAATACTTTTTCATGACACCGTATACTGCATCAGAAATAGATCATCTTAATCTCCTCGGTTAGGATTTATTGTTCCAGAGTACATGCAACAAATGGCTCTATTTGTAGAACTCACGTAATTCTAATTCAATGGCTTTGTATTTACACCTGGGGAGTAAGTGTGCACTTGGAGTGCGGATGATAATGACTTGATTGTATTGCACTGGTTGCATGTATTTGCTGAATGAATACAGCATGCAGTGAGTGAGTTATTTGGCCAGTTTTATATATTATTTTGCAGAAAGGAAAAACATAGACATCATGTTTACAGTACTGATAAAAGTGTGTCTTTTTTGAGAAATTAGGTGAAGATGTAGATTCACACAGTCACAGAGCGTTAGAGACTGGCAAAAGCTGTTGCTCTTACAAATAACCCAAATGAGAGTTTTTATTTCTGGATGGCACCCAATCCATTACAACAGGCGATCACAAAATGTATCTCATACTTCTGTTGTTCTGCCTCCTCTAGTTAGTGTTAGCAGTTTTAGCAGATGGTCCAAAAGTCAGAGGTTTTGTCAGTATGCTTCAGGCTAATTTTTGCATCTTTAGATAGCATGTGAACCTCCTTAGTTCTGGTTTCTGCAGCAGTTGCTTTCAGGAACTTCTTGCAACTTAATGTTATTTAGCATTAAGATGCACCAATTTTAATTTAGACCATTGTGAGGAGCTTTCAGTTGGGTGTTTTGCACAGTCTTCAGGTTTGCACTTGAAAATCTGCTATTTTTCTGGTTCCAGCTGAACCAATTTACTTTTGATTGCAATGCTCTAAATGGTTCAAAATTAGGCTATAAAACTAGTGCAGAACCTGTTTTTTGTTGGTAGAAAGGGGTTATCAGTGTTTGATCAGGTGTGCAGAGAAAAATCTATCTAAAGCTCTCTTTTCACTCAATAATACATGTCACATTCCCTGTACAAATAAGCTCTTAGGAAGAAAGCACCCAAAGGTGTCACCTGTTGTCCCTTCTCACTGTGTAGCAGACTTTTTTGCTTTTGAATGCTACCACTTAGAACATCTATAAATAGCCTTTCTCCTTTTGATTTGATGTAGTGTATTTTCCCAAGGCCTTAGCTCCTACCAATCATAATTCACCTAGAGTACTAGAGGTCCTGACTAGTTAGCATAACAATAGCTCCAAATGCTCACGCTATTCTGGGGAGGGCAATCTCAGCTATGTTCTTTTTGTTTTTTTCATGCTTTTTTTTTCAGCTTTTGCACCTTGAAATTGGCCTTGAGACTGAACTGAAACCAAGTGACAGAAAGAGAGATTAATAAAGAGAAGTGGACAGAACGTGAGCCAAAGAGTTTTGAGGCGGGAACAAGAAGGAGATCAAGCAGGAGCGCCAGACACACATGAATCAGAGAAATTGAGGAGGGAGGGAGGGAGTCCAAAAAAAGAGATGCTTGCTATTAGAGTCAGACAGCATTGACCTTCACTCCATGCTGAACCACGTACGACATACAGCACATATGGCTACACTTAATGTGGCAGGACCTGAGTGAGTGTGTGTATGTGTGTGTGTGTGTGTGTGTGTGTGTGTGTGTTCACTTAAGTATATACATGTGTGTGTTTGTGCTTCTATTTTTGATTTACTCGTAGGAGTGTGACTATTAGTATGAGCGTGCATGCTTCTGTATGTGTGTCTTTGATTTTGTTTACATGCTGATGTTTACTTGTGAGTCGACAAATGGATTTGTGTGTATGTGTGCGCGTGCGCGCCTGCACACACAGCGTGTATCTTAATTGGACTCCATTCAAGTGTTTAATTACTCATTAGAGATGCTGCAAAGCAATCTATACACCAGCTTTCCCCGTTCACTCGCTCTGCCCTCTGTGACTTGCAACCCACAGAGGCTCAAACGCTTTGACCCAAACTACATGGATTAGTTCACCTCGTCAATCTGGATCAACCCATCTATATTAGATGAAGATCTTTAAGCCAGAGGGTGATGCTAAAGCGAAGCAGACAGTTAATATGTCAGTCAGTTTGACACTCTATCATTTTGTCCTGGCGTAAGACTAGTAGTCAGTCAGACACGTTTTTCCCACTGGAAGGTAATAATCAGTCCATTAGTTGGTGAATAAGTCAAGCAGCTGGCTGAACTAGTCAGTTATGTAATCATTTTGACAGGCTAGAAATCTGAGAGTGGAAAAAAACTACAAAAATTTTGTTTATATCTGAAAGTAGTGGTAATATTCCACAAGTGCAGTACGTGCATTGAAAACATAAAATCCAATCAACATGAAAATAATGGATCTGTACAGGTAGCTGTTGAAGTGGAGGTTTTTACACAAAAAGTCTAAATCATGGGAATATTACTATTGTTGTTTGCTTGCCATAAAATCATAAATGTACAAAATAAAATTAAATAATTTACTTTTGTGGTTCTACTCCCAGAAGATAAATTTTATACACCCAGCCAGATGTAGGCTGGACATTTCTGTGGAAACACTTTTTTGCTATTTTCATCCTTCTTATTTGTAGTCCTGATGAATGACAGCCAAAAATGTCTCCCAATCTGTCAGAAAAAAGTTGATACAGCCACGTCTAGAACCTGAAGAATGCATGAGTATTGATGGAATAAAAAATGCCAACCAGTCCTTCTCCCTTCTTTAAACACTGAGTCTGTGGATACGTGACATTTCTGCAGCTCCCCACCCTTGTTGAGAGATTCCTATTGGCGAACTTGGACACCAGCCATCGGCTCCTTCATTCGTACATCTTTTTGAGCCAACCTTGTCGATACCAATAGAGCCCCACTGCTGTTCATGCTGTCGACAGTGCCAGCGTTGGTGCTGCATCATGGTGAATGCCCCTCAGAAAACAAGGAGACTTATATAGGCATATCATGCACTCTGCCTGTCAACTTGTCAGAAATACTGCGTGTGCCCGAGCTCTCATCTTGTCCGTCTGACTAACTCAACCTACTTGCCTATCCATCAGTGGCTTTGTCAATGTATCTGTCTGTCATTGAGTCTATTCTATCTTTACTTTTTTGGGTGTATGTTTTTTTTAGCAAACACATCACCAAAGTGATAATTAATCCCTTGGGGAGGATTTGTTATGTTAATTCAGTCAGTGGGCACTGGGTTATATGTGCGTGCATGAGTGATGGGCAGCACGTTTTTTTTGTCTGACAGTGAGTATATGTGTACATATGTGTATGAATTTGCTAGGGATTGGCACAGGCAGCATTTAATCCGCAGGGGGTCTATGTTGCCCGTCTTGGAGAAACACATAATAACCTTTCAGATGTGCTGAATGTCACCACAGTGATCTATGAGCGACATTATTCACAGTGACAGATGTGGAACTTGTCAAAACAACACAGTTTGAGCTCGGGAGTGTGTGCTGGTTGTGGGCTTGTGGTTTTTGATGGTTTCTTTTTCGCGTTTGCTTCCGTGCATGTACAGTGTGTTGCGCATGTGTGTTATGTGTTCTATTCCACGCTGTTTGCATGTGGTTAACACAGAAGTGAGGATCAAGAACTAATCTGCATAATTAAACATGTACATCTGTGCTTATGAATCCCAGTACTTCAATGTGTGTTGATTTGGCTTTACATTATACTGCATGCATTGATGTTTTCTGTATTACATGAGTTATTATGTCAAAATTAACTTGTATTTGAAATGTCTAGATATGTCAGTCTCAGTGTGTTTGTTTCCAGGGAGGTAACATATTTACTTTTCCTAACGTATCTAACATCAACAGCAATGCAATGGGAGACACAGGCGGAGACGACAGCATGAAAAAGAAACACCTCATGCTGGGAGAAAAGCAGCTAAGGAGTCTTAGCCAGAGGAAGATGTATGTGTGTGTCTGTTTGTGTGTGTGTGTGTGTGTGTGTGTGTGTGTGTGCGTGTGTGTGTGTGCGTGTGTGTGTGTGTGTGTGTGTGTGTGCTCACACAGATGCAAAATGTGGTGCTATCGCTTGCG
>VUQK01002816.1:4953-23457 GCA_015106715.1 Bujurquina vittata
GTGGCCTCAATAATTGTGGTGAATGTATTGAAATATAACCGTCTAAAGCTAAAATGCAACAAAAGGCCAAAGATAGCACCATCAAACACTGAAGCAGGATTTCATCTTATCCAGGTAACTTCAGGGCTAACCTCATCGTTTCTTTACTTTGAAGGTGGCTCGCGTCTTATCTGGGTTAATCACCATGGTAACTGATGCTGTAGCGCTAACCTTCTCTGGAGCAGGTTAAGTTCCAGATCAACAGTATTAAATCACCACCAATTTTCCAGGAAGTAGCGTCACCACTCCTGGAAGATCCCTGGAAGTTTTTCAGTCATGTCTGAAGTGTTTCCCGGATGAGCATCAGTAATAAGATTCTTACACACTTTATTACTTGATATTTTTTTTTTTCTGTTTTCAGCTTCATTGCTCTATAAACAAAAATATATGATCCTAAAACAGGACGCCTACACTGTACTTGCTGACCTCGTACGCAGACTGAGCCTGTGTTTGAATTTTGAATCTTTATTCGCAAACCCTTAAACAGCAGCGAGCCTGCAGCTGAGAGAACTAAAACTGTCAGGAGCAGGTTATGTTCAGCGCTTCAGTTTAAAATCAGCTGGAAGCGCCACCATTTCACCGACTCTTTTATTGACAGCGTGTTTTCAGCGTGCTATAGATTCTCTGCTGGGGGAATGCATTTATACGTGCACGCTGTTAAACCATACCTTACTGAAACCGCTGAAAGGAGCACACACTCTGTGTCACATTGTCACAGGAATGATCGTGTATTAATGTGGTCATTTAGAAAATGTACAAATGTTGTTATGTTTGGTTCTAATGTGCTGCTGAGTCTCTGTTACACTGCTGAGAACAGAACACACACCAAGAGTACCTGTTCAATCAGTCAGATTAATTTTCACTGCGATCTGCTGACAAACTGAAGGGATTTCTCCTTTGTCAGCCTGTGGGACACAAACCTAAGATGTTTAAATGTACTCGAGTCGAAGTTTTAGTTTTACTGTGCAGCCATCATCAAACAGCAGCACCGAGAGCGCACTCAGTGATAAAATAAATAACTGGAATTAAAATGTTCATTTTACCGCTCTGTCAATCACCAGATTAACGATTTGCTGCAGCTTTCGTCTCTTGGCCTTTTGCAACAGTGTTGCATTTTACGGGTATATTTTTTTATGTTCTTTATAGATTTTTAAGTCACCAGAGACAATTCCTCTGGAGCAGGCGGCACTCATAGGGATCATTTTCTGTGGCAGTAGAGTCATATGACCCATCAAAAGCCCCTTTCAGATTGGTTAGAAGCTGTCAACACCACCCGCTTCATGTGAACACGCAGGGGAAACCCCGAGTTAGAGAGTTGATCTTCCTGATTGCCAGCGTAAAGGCCTTTAGGGAAAGTGAATCCAGATAATGGAGAGATGCACTGGGGATGTTGAATTTGCTTCACAGTATAGTGCCCGCAGCAGGTTTGGTTAGCAGCGTAGGCTAACCATTGCAGTGTGCCCTGGAAAGAAGTGATCCACCTTTGTAGTGAAGAAAACCCAGGATTAACTCTGTAGTTACCTGGATGAGGCCAAATCCTGCTTCTTAGTACAGGGCTCAGGATCAGCCTGCAACCAGCACTGCCATCATCCTCAACCAAAGTGACGAGCAGAAAGAAAGGGGAACAAGGGGGCACTGGTTGCATTTTATAGTTTATCTGTGGTTGTGAGCTACAGGAGGTCCGCATTCACATCTACTCCGCCCTCCTCCACCAACATCCTCAAATCACCACATGAGACAACATCTTGTGTAAATGTTCGTGTAATCCCCCTACCTCATGCTTTCTTACTTTGCAGAGGAAAAGTAATCATTATGCCGAAGAGAAAATACTTTTGTGATATTAAAATTTCCTGCTATTGATGTGTTTTTTCTGGGAAACAGATACATTTATTTAAACTAAGTCCAAAACTACTCTGAGTGAAATTCTCATGTTTTATTTATTCGAGTGTAATTGTAGCACACTAAATTGGCAGGGTTCCACCTGAGTCTCTTGACAAGCCAACATGGTAATTGGTAAACCTCTATTTATATTATTGCAGAGTCATAAAGCCTTTTCAGTGTGGGATCTCTCATTTTACTCGTGAGTGTGGAGAAATCACAGTGGAAGCCCTTTATGTTGTACCACTGTTCATTTCACTTTACAAAAATTGGTTAGTGTTTTTAAAAAGCTTTAATAGCTTATATTAAGGGAGGAGCCACATGCACACAGACACTTTATGGGAAGTGATGGCCATTGTGACACAGCTCAGCTCTTGGGATATTGACATTCATGTGGTGACCCTCCTAAAACCCATGTTGATAGCATTGATCGCATAAACCTTAAATCAATGTGGTCCTGACCACTTGTAAAGCAGTCGCCCCGGCTGGATCTCAGCCTCCAGAGCGGCTCTCTGCGCATCACAGCATGGTGTGTTTTTGAAAAGCCTGCAGAGCGAGACAAACCAATCCATAGGTTCCCTGTGGGCTGTCAGGAAGGCACGCAGCCCAAATGCTTGGCCTGTTTGCAGTGCCGCTGAAGCTCTGATGCAGACAACAAGCGCCATGGGTTTGGTTTTACAACAAAGGCAAAACAGCAAAATGGAAATCATCGTTTTAATAAAAAGAAAACAAAAGCAGGCCTTTTGCCTTTTGGACCTCAACTGCAGTAGTTAACATGTTTGTGTGAATAATTTATAACGTAGGTTAAAAAAGTCATTAAAGTCATTACAAGTTATGTTAAATTTCATTAACTGTTCATAGAAACATTAACAAGTTCAAGAGTTGATATTTTTATTACCCTTCATAGTGACTATGTTCCTCCGTTTTGTTTTGTTTTTAATGGCTCAATAGCTATAATAACCACGGGGTCGCTGGTGAGCCCTCCAAGCTAGTTTAAAGTGGTTTCATCATGTTTATAATGATACTGTACAAGTGTTTACGGTTTGTTGAAATTTTAATAATAACAATTTTAATAAACAAAATACTTCCTACCTACAAAGTCCTTAGGTATCCACCAATCAAAAGAATACAATTTTTTTTTCTCATGAAATTATTTGATGATAATTTCTAACACTTATTAGCAGGTCGGCCATAGACGTCTAAAATTGCACACAGATGTAGACGATAAGATGATGGAGATTTGTATATTTCTGATACTGAGTGTAGTAGTTACTGTGATTCTAGGAAAGTGTGCAACCGATTGGTGAATGGTTGTTGGAGGCGACCAGTTATCCCAGGCAACCTCCAGCAACCACTGGAATCGATACATTCTGTTCTTGCCCTTCTTCAGTTGGACGCTTTTCCAATTAACATGTGAAATATGTAGAAAAATCATGCCAACAAAGCTGCGATGTGTTGCTTCCTCAGCAGTCCGGTATAACTTTAAAGGTGCAAAACGCATCAGCAATTCGAGTAACTGCACGGATCGGCCTGCAGTAATGAAGAGGTCTAATTTGTAGCAATTATGCTGCAGTTCCCTTCACCCCTGTGCCGTGGATGTTGATGTTGCTTTGTCACGTGTAAATATACTTGCCACTAACACGCTCGTGTAAGGTGGTTTCAAATCCCCAAGTGACCAATTATTATGACTAAACATAAAAATGTAACTGTGAATGTAAGCACTGAGGAACTTTGAGCTTTCACGTTAGCCGACTATTAGCAAACTGTTCTTAAAACTCTTTTCCGGCTTTTATGTGCATGCTGCTTCCAGTAACGGAGGACAAATTAGATGCTACCAAACTATCAGACCGTGAACTCTGCTTATACTCAGTTTAATTTTTCTAATGCGTATTCTTTCTTTCCACTCATGTGCCATCAAGCTGCCTCTCGGCAAGCACGTAAGAGAAATCAGTCAGACTAGATATGGCTTCAGCATCAAATCATTTCTGTTGGGATTTCAGCCAGGGCCAGTACCTTATAAAGCAGACAGCATGCTTTTAATAAATCAGACTTGCATAGGAGCTGGAACATTACATGCTGCTTCACCGCTCTATTGTCCCTCTGCAAATGTAGAGGACATTACAGTGACAGAAAATGAGCCATGGACTTTTAGCCTCAATTTAATTTCCTATACAGACCGGGCTGACCGAAAGAAAAGACAGGAAAAAAACAAAGTTACTCTTCACTTCTTTTTCCCTTTTTCGAGCCGCTGCTGTGTCTGTATGTGTAATATTTGCTTCACGACCACACGGAACAAAGAAATGTTTTTTTTTTTTTTCCTGCTGCTGTGATTTAATCCATAAATGTTAATCAGGTTAAATGAGACATGCAGTGACCCCTAAAGTAATCCAAACAGATTCTGTGCCAGACCTCACTACACATTTATCATTGGCATAGTTGTAAATGTACAGACTCAATTTAGGGATTAAAAGCATTGACCTTGCTCATATTTTATTTTGCTGTTCCATTTCAGATGACATAATTAGCAATGTCCAAGGGCTGTATAGGAAACATAAAATATAAGCAACATGTTGTTTTTTCCCCCCTAGATTTGAAAAAAAAAAAAGGCTAAAAAACAGAGCAGATGATAGCCTGAGGAACAGAAATTCATCCTATCGCTGCAGATAATCACACTTCAGATAAGACAGGCCCATGCCTGATTTTAGTAATCATGACAGTTCCCCACAGTAATATTAACCAAATATTATAAGGATTTATGCCGAACACCTACACTATTATTTTCCCTGCATTGTACCGTGCACTTCTAATTTTCCGAGTGTTTGTAGAAACACGGCGAACTGCTAGCTCTCATTCAGTGCCACCAAATGAATTAGTCACACACGAGCAAGTGTAAAAATGAGTTCTGGATTTGTGCAGATGACATTTTGGAAATGATATACACACAGGTGCACAGGAAGCTGCTAAATATAAATACTGTAGCTAGCATATGAATATATGGAAATATCCAGCACATTAAAGATGAAAAGAGAGTTTAGGAAGAGTAGGTATAAAACAAAAGCTCAACATTTTTAATTTTATTTGATTTTTTTTTTAGTTGGTTTTGGAAAATATATGTAATATATTTATATTGTACAAGTTATGATGCTTCAAATGGTAGCTAAGCATAAATAGCAGTTATAATGGATTACAGAAAAATCTTATTCCCTTAATTAAACCATTTTCCTAAACAGCTCTAAGCTATCGGGGCATTGACACTGGACCTGTTATCTGGTTAGCAGCATATCCTTTGTGTCCGCTCGACTGTAGGGTGGGCTGGGTTGAGACGGGACATATGAAACCAACATCCATCTGATCCTGATTTAAAAAGCTAGACTGGGTATATTTAACAGCGGGCTGAACTGTGGGACCAATTTATTCAGTTCATTGTTGTTGTGTGTTTGCTACATCATGCATCAGCAGCAGTGCACTGCTTGGCAGTAAAGGGTTGGGAGGTATTTTTCACACCATCAATAATAGCTTTGCATTGTTTGCAGTGGTCTTTGGCTCATCCACAAACTGGTCTGGTAAGATGCTCACTCGCGCTGGTTGATTTTTAAACTTGTTGGAAAGTTTTTCTTACACATTACTTGTTGGATTAATATTAGGTCAGATTTTATAATGAAAGTGTATAAATAATGCATTGCAGACGGAAGAGCTGTGAGCCACATGTTTCGATTACTTCTACAGCTTTGAGTTTGAGAACCTGATGGCACAGAGGACTGAATGTCAGTATCTTGTAAACCTTGCAACACTCGGTTCAACATTAAGCTTGTTTTGTTTTTATTAAATATTGTTATGCGCCCTTATTTGCTGTACTGAAAAATAATTGCCCCCTTCGGCCTCGCCTTTCCATTTCCTGTTGTATTCCTGTTGTTGCGAGCGAAGGACAAAGCTGCCGTTTTTCTGCCGAGCAGTGTTAACAGGCGTAGTCTGTAATTTGCTAATTCTTCACAAAAAGGATGCTCAATCACAGTGCGTCAGAGGGGCATGTCAGGAGCTTAACCCTAATAACCCTTAATGGCAGAATGGCCAATAACTGGTTCAGTGCATGAACGTACTGCCCCTGCCTGATCTCCACTTATGTAGCAAGACAGTGAGTGGTTAGTGTGCTCGTGCAAAAATGAATGGAAATCCATCACATAAGGTAAAAACAGAGTTTGCACAATGCTAACAATGTTGAAAGTTAATATTTGTTATGATTGCATTGTTATATAAACGACCAAATATACTACCAGATAGCTGATAACCCGTCACCTCACACAGTAACTCTGCAGTATTTGCTGTGCTGCACTCGCGCTTGATTTTCCTTGTCTATACACAGCATAAACGCACACACCAAGAGGCCTTGAGCTCTGATCTGATACTGCAGGCAGCCTGGTAACATACAAATTTGTCTAATTTGTCTAATGACATTAACATCCCACCGTAATCATACGAATTACCTCATAATCACATAAAAATCTACAGCACATGTAGCGGATTCAAAAGCAGTGGAATTGAAGCGAGAGGGGGGAAGAAAAAAAAACATCAGCATAAAACATCTTTCATTTAAAACTTTTACCATTACAACTACAACTTACAACTATAACATAATTCACTTTAATACCCCATTAGCACACAGAGTCAAACTTTCACGGCTTCATGCTGTATTAGCTTTTATGAAATACACCAAATTGAATCAAATGATATAAGCCAGTTCTGTCATTAATATTAATTTCCAGTGGAGAAGCCCTTGTGTGACACGTGTGAAATGGGGTTGCGACTTTCACATTTGTTCAATGTCAAAATCAGCACTGGATCATAAAGCCTATTGCTGAAAATCCACACAATTTACGTTTCATTTCATTCTTCATTCAGTTTCATTTCATCGTACGCGCTGGATGTTATATTTTGACAGCATTAACTGCAGATTCAGGAACTGGTTTAATAACAAATGCACGAAAGGATTCAGCGTTTGAAAACTATCAGTTTCAGCCATTAATATTGTAATCTGATATCAAATTCAATCAGTGGCCCTTTGGTGGAGATAAAGTTTATTATATTCCATGCAAGAAGCTTCCTTTTGCTATCTTGTAGCTGTCAGATAGTCCCGATCTTTCCGCCTTCCTGATTCTTAATGCCCCGCATTCAGAGACTAAGTGACAGATTGATAGCTCAGCTCTAATACTATGCCTGCTCTGTCAGCCTGAGAAAGGCCATGTCTTCTTTCCTCCATTCAGGACTTACATGACAGGGGTGTAAGTCATAAGGAGCACTGGTGCCATTATAACATCATCCTCATCCGTTAGTAAGTGGATTATGGGGCTGGTGCGCTGGCATGCTTTGATGTGTGGTTTGGTTTTATTGGCTGTATAAGAGAACACAGTTCACTTAGCCTCTGCTTGGATTCCAAGTAATGCCCGGCATTAAACAGGTTTTTTTTTCCAGCACTGGTTGCATTAGCCTGCTCCACGCATGGGCACTAATGCCGCTTGATGGGTTGGAATTACATTTGTCACTGAGGTAGATTTGATTGAGGCCCATTAGAAGTACTTGACATTCGACGTCGTATTGAAGTTTACTCAGGGATGAAGGAAACAATGGCGGTATTTAAAAATACATTTGTGCTTCAGTGCTTATAAATGTTTATGCTAATGTATCAAATTTGGAAATTCCCTTTGGCTTTATTGAACAATACTTGTGAAAATAATACGTAACTTGAACATGAAAACATGATGAACAACCTAAAGCAGGTTTGAGACTTGATGGGTGGTCCTGCAGGTTTTAAAGAATATGAAATACCAGAACTGTTTTTTATCGAGCGGACTGTAAACATGTCAGTTACATCTCTGAAGTTGGGCATTTTAACACGGACGTCTATGGGGACTGAGTCAGCATCGAGTAGCCGCTGGAGCGACTTAGAGTTTTGTTTTTTCTGCATTAGCATCATGTTTCGGCTGCCTTCTTGAACTCTTTTGAATTAGAATTCATTTTTGTGATTTGCAAACACCAAAGAACCCCTCCTACGTGATTAACCCCAGCCTGCTGACACAGGATCACCGCTCCAGTCCCAGCAGCCTCCTCCTGATTGTGTAAAACACTCTTTGCAGACACATTTTCCAGTCATCTGCGCACGTGTGCTGTTGTTTTGGCATGCTTTGAATCATTCACACTGATAAATACATAGCAGAAGAGAGATCAGGACATTTTAGTTGAATGTCTGAGAAAAGTTAGACTTTGAGCATAAAACAAAAGGCTGCTCATTTATGGAAAAAACAATATTTACTAATATCTTTTTAGAGGACATTTTCTTTCACTTGAAATGAAAATGAAACACACAAACATCAGAAATGTAGTGGTGGAGGACACTGGGGTGTTAGGCCCTGACTGGGGGCTGTTTTTGACTGTAAAGCTTGTCTTGCAAGGGCAACAGACAGTCTGCCTGCTCTGCGGGATGTCTGCGAGTGCAGACAGGGGTGAAGAGAGCCCCAGGTGGAGTGGACTCGCATGCCTTGGGGATCTACCCGGCAGATTGGCAGCTACTGGGCAAGCAAGAGAAAACCAATGCTAAAAGACCAGGACAAAAACGACCTGTACCCATTGTGGCACGGGGCTGTTGTATCCAGAGTCACTGCTTCATGAGCTAGATATGTAATCGTTACAAACTGAACGACTCTCATCTCCTTTGTGTCCAGCGCACATGCAGATTTACTGCAGAAGCAGCTCGTATCATGGTGTCGTCTGTTAATGTCCTTGACTGTGCAGATTAAACAAACAACTTATGCAAATAGGCCACAATGTTTGCCGATCTAAATTAATAATAGCAACTGAAATCCCATTTTTATTCAGCTTCAGACTCCCTAATATGTTTGAAAAGGGATGTTTTATGTAAATTACTCATTGAAATCCATTTTTCACTTGATCATTTTTGCTTATCTTTGCATAGCTCCACTTGTTTGACTGAGCTGGCACAGTTTATTTCTAATTGATTTTTTTTTTAGTCATTGTTTTCGAATGAGTTTCACTTAACTCGTGTAGCGAGTGAGTGAGTATTGCTTACAGGGAGTCAGTTAGGCACTGGTTTGCTTTATTTATTTGAACAAATAGGAACAGGAATCAATTTAAGGGAAGTGATGTACAGATAAACACAGAACGCATGCGAACACCTTGCTGCAGGGAGAAATTATTGTCCCTCTTCTCTCACTGAAGAGTTCAAGTCTCCTTTGTTAGATTGCTGCTGTCTCGCTCTCTGTGCCCTGTCAAGCTGACATTTTCATAACTCTTTTTGACCTTTTCCAAATTGCACAATTTATCTGATTTTGATTTTTTGATTGAGCTCAGCCGCTTGCATCAGATTACACACAGAGAGGTGACAAAGTGCAGGCAATGTGCATGTAAGGTTATATGTTCAAACCCAGATTACAGTCTTGTCTGCGCATTTCCCATGTCTTTCATTAAATCATCATTTCAATAACCTTAAAAAAGAGTGACGCTCGAAAACTCCACCAAAAACAATCATTGCCTTCACCTATAGAAGAGGCACGGGTTCATATTCAGGCTCTCTCGCTCGCCTGTGTTTCCACACGCCGTGTGCTTTTGACTTGCCTTGACTTTGATCCATATCCTGCTTCTTGGCAGGATTCTCTGCCTCGGCTCTCGCCTTTTCTGCTCTCCCTTTGACTGTAAACCCTTTCATTGGCTCCCTCTCTCTCCGGATTCTGTCTGATTCTGTCTCCATTCTCTCTGCTAACCTGTCCTCGGGGCAGGCTCATCGCCCTTCATCTGTCCATCTTGTGCCTTCTCTGCGGGTGTAGATGCCACTGCATCCCTTTACACCACCAACTGCCTCATAAGTCATTAAAATCAGAGGGAAAACGAGGAAAATGAAAACAGTTATGTGACCTGACCCAGTCGTCTGAGATCAGCACGTCCTGGAGTATATGTAAAAGTTGAATGTCACAATTGACTTCTGTCTTCTGCGTTTCCACAGGCTGTGAGCGGCGCGGATTTGTTTTTGATTTCTCTCACATCTCTGGGTTGTGATGGGAGATGGGCCCATGCTAATCGCACTGCTGTATGCAGCTTCAATGTCTGCACAGAGCAACGCTGCAGAAGCAACTAATGAATGATAATTCTTTTATTGCAGCTCGAGTTTCACTGCTAGAGATTAAAATGATACAAATTTCAACAAGTACTTTGCGACGCTTTGAGGAAAGAGCAAAAGAAGGATACGAATGTACAGCTAAAAACTATGGAAATGAAACGAGTTTCTCAAATGTAACTCACTGGATGGTGGATGGTATAAGAGGGGGCAGCCTGATGGTCACCCGGCATGGCGGCGCCTTATTGGTTCATGGGATCCCCCAGCTGAGCGTACCTGTTCACAATTCAGACCAGCTGAGAAATGGTACAGGTGTGGCTCACAAGTGTGTAGCATCAAGCGCATGTGACAGAGACTAAAACAAACACCATCCGATCGCACTTCAGCTAATATCTGCAGCTTCACTCCACAACATATGTTTGGAAAAGCTTGTTTGCTGAGGGTGCTTCACCAACCACTTCCGGGTGGTAGAGGACCTTCAAAACAAGGTTTCTTCAAATTATGTTGCTCATATTCTTGGGTTTCTTAGGTCCTGATGGCACAACAGTACATGAAAATGGCAACATAAACTTAATTTTCTGGTTTATTTATCAATCCATTGAAGAGAAAAATGAGCGGCTCATCACCTACAAACACGATGACTGCCTAACGAGAGCAGGGCCATCGCTGCTAGCTGCAGGGCAGTGAGCTAGTGTTTGTTAAGCTAGCAACTGGATAAATATGACATGGTTAAAAGTTTCATCAGTGTGAATCCAGAGTGAAAATGCACTTTGGAGTCATACATCGATGTACATTAGCCTGACTTTTAGGACCAGTACCAATGCTGATATTTGGCGATTTAAAAAGATGATATATATATTGATGATAGCTTTTTTCTTGACCTTTGTCAAATTAAAAGATATTGCAGAACCTAGAGCACCACTTATTCAAAGATTTAAGTGAATGCACACACATATATATATATAGTCTGTGTAATCTTGACCCTGTGTGGATTAGAGAAAATCCTAAATAAATTCTAATGTGTGCGCCCAATTCCTGCTTTTTGTGTTTGTTTTTTGCTTCATGCGTGCTTCCCATCAGGTCAGCTCAGGCTTTCCAACAGTGTCAGTGGGTGTTGTCTAAAGAGTGATTCCTTGCTGCTTTTGCTTTCCCTTTACTGTTATTTACAGCTTTGCCTGTAAATTACAGTGTTGGTGGTTGCTGTTTTTCCACGAGTCTCTTTCCACTTGCTGTATGTTTTCCAAGATGATTTTATACAGCAGTGGTTTCCAAAGTCAAAAGTGCTGCGGCCCCCTTCAAAACAGCAAATCATATGAAAACATGCATAAGCAATGCACATTTGACAGACTATATAATTTATGCAGGTCAAAGAAATGCAACCTGTATCGCAAAATGTACTCATACCCTGAAGGCAGCGCTCCTGGGCAAAAAAACAGTTTGGCACACGCTTCTCATAAAATCACAGCTCGTGATTATTTGAGGTTGACTTTTGTGAGGACCTAAGGAGATGCTACCTTTTAATTAGGGAGATGGATTCTTACACAGAGCTAGGCTGACTGGTCCGCCTCTTTCCACACAGTGCGTAAAGACACAAGCGACAACATGAATAGGTGCATTTCCCAAATTGGCACACTATTCCTTTAAAAAGCCCTAATGAGGACTTAATGGCTTTAAGACTGGACACTGATCTCAGTGCTTAAAGGGGCTGCTTTAGTTAAATTTTGAACTTAAGATTAGTTAAAAAAAAGAAGAAGTTAAAAGGCTTATTAGAAACATTCCTGTACTTTGTTTCAAGGTGAAATGGTGGCATGAGAGCGAGTTTCATTTTAAAGCACTGTAGGCGTTATTCACTACAGTAAATTGTAGCTGCAACCTTTTTCAAATTTTGCTGTTGGCATCACAACTTTGACTTTGATCCGCATTCTACTTGGCAAGATGCTCTGACTGTGTTCTCGCCTTTGACTCCCACTGCTTTCTCTCTCCCCGCTTCTGTCTCTCCTCCAAATGCCACCCTCCTCCCCTCAGGGCGGGATGATTGCCCTTCTGCTGTCTATCCTCTGCCTGGTCCTGATCCTCTACACTCGCAGACGCTGGTGTAAACGCCGCCGCATCCCTCAGCCCCAGAAGAGCGCGAGCGCCGAGGCGGCTAATGAGATCCACTACATCCCATCAGTGCTGATGGGAGGCCAGGCGCGGGAGAGCTTAAGAAACTCCCGGGGTCAGGGTCCGAACTCCAGCGGTACCCTCAGTATCCGGGAGACACCGATTTTGGATGGGTACAAGCAGGGTTTGGGTCGATGTGGGGTGGTCAGAGCTAAAGCTTTAAAAACAAACACATGCCATAACTTACAGTAAACATATTGTGTTATTGAGATGAGTAAAAATGGCTTGTTTACCCAACGCTACACAAGCAGAGCCTAATATTGTTTGAAATTAGACAGCTGCTTACACAAATCAGCCCGCAAGCAGCACACTGCGTTTTATTGTAGTGCCATGTAATGTATTTGATGCCCTTATCGCTACATTCTGTTACACTTGGAAATCTCAACTGCTCCATCAGACACATTAAGCCACTTGTGACATTTATTCTAATTTAGATAAGTCCCGATAACGATTTTGCTAATTGATTTCAACTCCATCCCCAGGTATGAGTACGACATTACCGACCTGCGTCACCATCTGCAGCGGGAGTGTATGAATGGCGGGGAGGAATTTGCCAGCCAAGTCACCCGTACCCTGGACTCCCTCCAGGGCTGTAATGACAAGAATAATATGGACCTTGCACCTGGTAAGTTGAGGGATGCACAAACAGCCAGGTCAGAAAAGACACGGGTCTTAATGAACACGAAATGAGCTGCACTGAACAATATTCCTCATAACTGTATGTACACTACATAAAAGTCATCAATTGTAGACATGAACTTGGATAATTTCTCTTTATTTTATTATGCTGCTTACTTTAGAGTGTGCTGCTTTTTACATTTCTGGTCTTCAGCCTATTAGCTACTCACAGCATTTAGCTATTCTAGAGTTTATAGAGAATGGGCCAAAAAATAGATAATATACAGTGAGACAAAAAATACCCTGTAGATGTCAAAGGTCAGAGGAGAATGGTCAGACTGCTTCAAGCTGATTGGAAGGCAACAGTAACCACTCATTACTACCAAGGTATGTAGAAGAACATCATTGAAGGCACAACACATCAAACTGTGACGCAGCTGGGCTAGAGCAGCAGAAGACCACCCTGTGTGCCGCTACTGTAAGCTAAGAACGGGAAACTGAGGCTGCAGTTCCCGCGGGCTCACCAAACAATGCTGCCTGGTCTGATGACTCTCAATTCCTACTGATAGTTGGATGATGAGGTCATGCACAGTTGTTTGAATTATATACATACATACATCATCTACATATACATCCATGTATTCATAAACAACATGAAGCGTGGATCCATCCTGGCTTGTATTCCAGAGCTCTGATGTGTCCAATGTACCTTTTTGAAGTCAGTTACTTCATATGGCAGGTGCCACTCCACTCATTTCATTAATACAATTATTTTTCCTCCTCCTCAGCCATACATTTTTATGAGAACAAAGTAATAAGACAATATGTCAGAGGGGGCAGGTGCAATAATTGCAGAATGAAACAAATGAAAAATGGATTGGATTTTTAATTAAAAAAAAACTTAAGTTTGATTTTCTCTAATAGGTTAGAAGTAATTATTTAAATGAAACTGGAGGGAATGATGGAGGACAAGAAATATTTTCACAAACATGGAGGCTGGAAATGTTTTGCCTTTATTAAAAAATCCCATAAAAGTACTGCATGTTTTTTCACCATATTTCACAATTGCTAGAAGAACATCAACTGCGTGACCCATGGAGAATATAGATCAGATAGAAATACAAAAACTGCAGGTATTCTTTAAAACAGTATTTTTTTTTTCCCCAGCACTGAAATAATTATAGAGTTGTGTACCCGCCAAGAATTGGTTTTACAGAATGAATTTTTCATAATTGGTGGACTTTGGAGCTGAGCGCCACTCCCATGAGAATCATTGGAGCAGTTGTGATGAAGGTGCAGCTCCTGAATCTCAATTAACAACGGAGTCACCCCTCGGATCCATCAAGAGATCTGTTATGGTGACACCGCTCGTGCACTGCGCTCTTGTAAAATCCAAACAGCTCTGCCTCAGAGCTGATGGAAGCAGAGTAATGCTGTGCATTATGCATTTAAGATATGTAACGCAATGAAGTAGGGAAATAAAGAAATGGAGACAGCAGCTCATGCATGGAATAGCAAATAGCCTGAACATCAGAGAGGTCATTCAGAAAATAGCGTTCGAATTTGGACTAAAATAGAAAAAATTCAGTAAATATGTTTTGACTCCCCCGACCTTTTGTGTGCTATATGTATAATTTAGTAGGTACACATTCATAAACAAATGAAAAACAACATGTCAGTTGCATTTCATGTCTGTTGTCATTTGTACACTTTGTACTTCTTCAGAATAATCTCACCATGCGGTTTATTGGACCTGGCAGTGAGACTTCTTTGCTGTTCTACCAAATGTCTCATTTAAATATTATGAAACGCAACTTTAGTCCTTTAAAATGCCAAATTTTTCATAAATATTTTTCTTCGCGTTGTATTGCACGGTTGCAACATCACCTTGTTCCCATAGCAAAGAAATTATAAATAAATACATATTAAATTATCTATCTGCCGTTGTTATTATTACATTTCAGTTTGCCACTTTTCCATGCGCCTCCAAGACAGTGCACAGAAATGAAAGGAGAACAAGCCATAATAGTTTCTATGTGAAAACATCAGGATTCAAACATACCCATGTGTTATCACACCGTGTGAGACTGAATTAAATTGAATCAAAATCCATGACACAATGTGAGTTAAAAGTTAAAAAAGTGGAGCACACACTGACATTGCTATCACCAGAAAACTCAGCCACCATGGTTAACAGTGTCTGTGGTGCGGCTAAATAGCACAAAAATCATAATTTTTGGATGAATTACCCCCAATTCAAACACTATTATAGTACCAGTAGTCTACAATAATGTCAATTTTATTGTTTCCACGGAACTTCAGCTCTTAATATTTACAGAAATAGATAATTGTATCCTCTGAGACTTAAATGTGCTCTGTCTAATGCCTTAATGAGTTTTAATTTCATGCCAGCTTTTCTCTGTCTTTAATTTTGCCTGTTTGACTTCTCCCTCAGTAGACAACATGCTGGATGTGTTTTCATAGTATTACAATACTTAACGCTCGCCACATTGTGGTTTGAAAACCTACATATTAGCCAAAACCAGCAAACAAACAAAAAGCATCAGGTTTTTCCAAGTGGATGCGTTCTCATTTTAAAAAGAAAGCAACTATTTAATCTTCCTAGCTTACATTTCTCCACCTTTGTAAACACGTTCTTCTTGTCCGCAGTGAGCGACAACACCAAGTTGGCCTTAATGAACAAATACAAGGACAACATTATCGCCACGAGTCCCATCGACAGCAACCACCAGCAGAACACTCTGCTTCCGCACAACACCTCCACCAGCCAACGCAAACGCCTCTCCAGCAACACCCGCGGTGAGTCAGTCTTTCCTGTGGATTTGACACACAAAGTAGATCAACACCACCACTCCATGAGCCCTTCCCATGACTAGTAGCACCAAGCAGATCATTGCGTGGACATTGTCGTATCTTTACACGCACACACTGATGCTGTCAGGTGACAGCCTGGAGACTTTAGTCTCCATGAAGACTCTGAAGCTCTTTCCTGAGTCCACTGTATTGTATGAAAGAAATTCCATCTAAAAGCTTTTCACATGACAGTTGAGACATAATTGGACTTCCAGACAATAAAGTCAAGCTGAAGTTTCAGTTCTTCTCTCTTTTTGTGTTTTTACTCTTTTTTATTAATAGCATACTGTATGGACATCTTTTTGAAAGAATAATCAGAGTGTATCCGTTCATAGTTTTTAAAGCAGGAAATGCATCCAGAAACAAGCCTGTGCTCTCTCCAGCTTGTTTAACCCAATTCGAAGCCATCAGGAATCAGCTACTGCCGGTTTAAAGTCTTAGGGAGACAAGCATAAAGACTAAAGGTGTTTATCTTCAGAATAGGTGGGTGTGGCTTAGCTATCAGTGGTGGTTAAATCAAGTCCTTTAGGTGTAAGTGGATCACTTAAGAAGTGAGCGGGGGCTTAGCAAAAACAGTGATCACACAAAACAAAGAAACCTGAAAATAAGTTGGAGTGGACCACCCTTCACGCTGTGGGTTTATCAGCAGAGATCAAGTGCCTCTACTCATCTTTGCTGCTAATGTTTCTCAGTGGTCAATGGTGATATTGCATTTTATTTTTTTAAATTCTACAGCAATTTTCTTAAAATTTCAAAATCACTGTTGCTGCAAATAATTTGCATTGACCGCATGAATGAACGACTTTCACTTTGCCACGTGCTTGGTGCTCTGTCCAGTCAAATTATTAGTGCAGGTGCAGTGTCAGTCATTAAAATTGTTTTTCTTTTTAACACCAGGTAATAAGACTTAACCAATCAACACAAAAATAGAGGACAGGAACCAGGAAAATGGGTTTTACATTCCAATGGGATTTTACATAGCTTGCAGAAAGGTGAAGCACACCAGTATTGATTCCCATTAGATGTTTTTCTTCAGTGTCATTGCAACACCTGTAGAGCCATTAGCAGCTCCTGTTCATTAAAGGGAAGATGTTAGAGCTAGCATCAGATTAGCTTTGTTAATGGCTGCTGTGACAAACGGCAACATATCAGACTTTGCAAGTTCCCAAAAATATCAAGCATTCTTGTAACCGCAGCATTCAGGTAATGCCAGGAGTGCTTACTACTAACAGTGTTGGCCTAAAAGTGATGGTTCATTTTTTTTAAGTAAGATTTGATTTGTTTGTTGGTTTTAAAAATGCCCTCTTTAAATATCATTTGTTTGTTACAAGTTTGACCCCACGAGTTCACAAAACAAATACTAAAAATGTAAAATTTGAACTTGAATTTCAGTTTGACTTTAATGTGCATACGGCTGCTCCCAGTGAAAAAAACCCAAAACATGAATGAATGAATGATACTTTATTGATCCCACAATGGGGAAATTACATCCCTGTCCTCCAACAGTTACATCGCCTAAACTACATTTAAAATCTTCTCTCACATCGGATTTACTTGTGACCTACTACAGATGTGTGCGTACACAACACATCAACATGTTTTTGCCCTTTTTTCTTTTTTTTGCTTCATGTTAGCCAACTGATCACAAATGAAATGTGTCAGCGCCAGTGACCAGATGATGGTTCTTTGGTAACCCAAGCCTAAACACACAAAACTAACCATAAACATAAAGTAGCATGTCTCACTATGTGTATGTCTTTGTAGTGTAAAGTCTTTTGTTGGAGAGAAAAACTAATTTCCCCTCCAAATTTAAAGGAGGATGCAGTTCAGTTGAATGGGCATTGTGTATGAAATAAAACATAAAAATGAGGCCTGAAAATCAGGTGTTGTGCGTTTAAAGTCATTGCAGCTCTGTGCTCAATGCCCTGCTGCTCGTGTCTTTTATCTCTCAATGTTTATCTCTCACAGTTCTATTACTGACAAGAAATCATAGCAAGTCACTGAATGCCACCACAGGTTTAATCATTGACAACATCCTGAATGCCCTTTGGAAAACTCCAGAGGACCCGGAGACATTTTCAACTCATTGGACAAAAGTTATCAACAACAGAGTATAGAATACAAGCAGTGGCATTGGAATACAGGAGGTCTCTGCAGGATAAACTCAGTGATACATATCTACATTTTCCTGACAGATTATTGGTCTGCAAACAATAAATAAAAGTGTGAATGTGATACTAGTGTGAAATCTCAAAACTACAGTATACCTCTTATTATTATTGTCTTTTTACTGCCATACATTTAATAGTGTGTGTGTGTGTGTGTATTCCCATTTCCCATTTTTATTAATCTATACATGCATTTCATGCTTTTTTTTTGTGCAGTCATGTTGTCGTCACCACAAACACCCGTGCCTCCCACATTCACCTCTGCCTTGACGAGCTGTGATATTATAGAAATTGTTCCGTGTGACAAAAGACTGAAGAGCACCGGAAATGAAGAGATAGAGGTTACAGCTGATGAAACTGAGAGACATTATCCCGTTATGATAAACAAGGGAAAAAGGCAGCGGCATTTTCAAAATGTCATTTTGAAAATTTTCTGTTAACCTCAGATCATAATTCATTTTCCTCCACACTTGGCTGCACGGATGCTTTGTTCTCAGTCCAATTAAAATTAGTTGCTGCAACAGAATCTCCAGAAATACTCATTTTTGAGCATGCACATATATATATATATATATATGTATATATATATATATATATATATATATATATATGTTCTATATGTTTTTTTTGTTATAATTTTTTTTT
>VUQK01002820.1:5195-15887 GCA_015106715.1 Bujurquina vittata
TCAAGTATGTTTTTATTTTTGAAGATTTGGTGACCTTGTGGTGTGGCCTAACACCAGATGTCTGTTGCCTAGGAGATGGCTCATATCTCAATGTCACTTATCCCTGAGGAGAGAAGAGGACAAGCGAGGACTTGCAGTGTATTTTTTTTTTTTAAAAAACAGTTCCTTCAGGTCAGGTAAGGATTTCTGAGTTTTAAAAAATATATATATTTAATTAGGTGCTGCAGCTTGTGTCTGTTTTATGGCTGTGCTACACTAAAATAACAACATTATTTATGCATGAGTATATGGCCATTAGTGAAATTAAAGCACCTATATTAACAAGCATACTGTGTACTGCACTTGACATGCATAGAATTGACTGAACTAATGAGAGAGACAGACTCTAATACATCCATTCAGCCGTCTATAGTAATGATTAATTTATGACCCCCCACTTTCACTGAGCCCCACCACACACACACTGAGCCTCCACCCTGCTCTTCCTCCCTCTCATGCTTCTTCTCTCATACTCTCTCCTATAACTCTCTCTCTCTCACACGCTCCCCTCAGCGTCTGATGCAATGCGTTACCAACCCAGAGTGCTTTCCTCTCATTCAGACACAAAGAGAGCAGGAGTGTTGGGTTAAGAAAGGAGGGGTTGCGGGTGGGGGAGGGGGGTGGGTGGGTTTGGGAATGTTCTCCTGGATGCACCAATTCCCGCTGTGCCCCAGGGACACATACGAGATAAACACCAGATAAGCCTGACAAAGGCAGCAGCGCCAAGGCGCAGGAGTTGGCACGAGAAAGGAAGCATGCCACTGATATTAGCACCAAAGCGCCCCCTGTTGGGGATAAAAGGCACAGTGTGGAAGTAAAGATGAGACAAAGGAGGTGGTGACACAGCTGAGGCTGGAGGTCACTATATGCCTATCTGAGCAATGTCCCCCTCGTGGCATGAAAACACTGAAGGCCAGAGATCTGCAGGGGTTTTTAGGACTCACACTGTCAAGTGTGGGGCAACAGTGCAATTGTGGGAACAAGGGATGATCAGTGTGTGTGTGTGTGTGTGTGTGTGTGTGTGTGTGTGTGTGTGTGTGTGTGTGTGTGTGTGTGTGTGGTAAGTGAAATGTTTTGTTTAGTTTTCTTTTTTTTAGAAGCATTTGTTCCCATAACTACAGGCTGGTGGCAGCACAACCTCTGTGGAAACAAGCACTTCCTGTTTACTCTCTGAACGTCTTCACTATTCACACTGCAGTTCCACACTGACCTTAAGTGCACATGCGTGCATCAATCTGTCCATTCAATATATAGGTTCAAACGGGCCATTTACAACCATGTTGGAAGGTTTGATCATTTTATAAGTTGTGATTTTATAAATAATTAAGTCCTAATAATTTATTATTCTGTTTTGTAACATCACAGCTGACAGCGTGGGGCATTGTTTGCCGTATTCAGTATTAAAAAGAAATTTCAAAACAGAACAAATGCACTTTAAGGACCAGCAGAATAAAGAAAAATAAGCCAAACACGTAAGCTTCTTAGAGTGAATTGATTTTATTACTTCAATCAAAGTGTTACAACTTTGACAAGACAAGAGACAGAACAGCTGTGGGTTAGGATGTACGTTCACATGGAAATTTTTACTGCTGCCCCAGTTTACACTGCGTAGGGATCAATGGTTTAAAGGCCTTTTCAATGTATTCATGAAGGCTCTCTCTATCCTGATATTCTAGTCTGACTATGAATGTGAGGGCTGTTATTTACTCTGTGTGGGTAGTTACACTTGACTATTATATACACAGTGTGTTTGAATATGTGAGACCCCGCCACAAAGAGGGTGCTTGTGTTTGCACATATTTGTGTACTGTAGGTGCATTTGGATCCGTTTGTGTCTTTGCATAGAGAATACGAGCAGTGTAGGAGATGGAGGACTCTGTTTGTGTATCTCGGGTTTGTGGGGGGAAGGATGAGTGGCATTATTGTGTCTCTTGGGAGGTGTGTATGTTTGTGTTGGGGGGGTGATGCTTGCAGGTCTTGTTACTCTCTGCTGGGGTGGTCTAGTCTGAGAATGGGAAAAAGGAGGGTTCTGGGTTTTAGTTTACTTGTGTGTGTTTAGGGGACACTGATATATATTCAGGCTGAAGAGAAACACCTTCTTCAGTCAGCACATTACAGATGGTGAGATTGAGAGAAGCAGAAGAAACCCCAGAGGGCATGCTTAGCAGGAGAGGCTGGGATAAGGCTAATTTCCTATCACATTGATTATGCGATGATTAGAATCACCTGTGTGCTAATGAAGCGACTGTAAGGTAAGAGCCTTCATCAGAATCGCTCGCTGGAATAGCTCTTATTTTGCATAGCCATGATCCAAAACACGCCTGCTGGAGAAGACTTTAATGCAGACTTACAGTATTCAATTATAAAATTGAACATGAAAGCATAGAGATATAAAAGAGTCAGTTAAATCACATTTTGTAATTGCATGACTTAAGATCACTGTGAAAAAAACGTTGGTTCCCTGCAAGTGTTTTAATAGCTCTATGGAAAAATGTGAGGTTCTCATGATCTTTAATTTCTTCAGGCAGTGATCAGTGAGAGAAGCATGAGCATGGGAAAATTTATACAGTTATGTAATTATGTGTCTGTAGTTTAGCCTTGACTTGTCATGAGAAGTTGCCAATGTTTTAAAATCTCGTTGTGTGTTTCAGACTCAGTCAACAGACTTGGGAAATTGATGTGAACTGGAGAGTTATCCACTCCTGGAATTTGGACCTTATTACCAAAATAAATTCTTCCAGTGCAGGAGTTTAGTCTTTCTTCGTCTCGGTATTTTGTTGTTTTGGTTAAAACCTCCTGTGAATTTTAATGGAAAACCCTTTGAAATAAAAACCAAGGAAAAACAGATATACTGAGTGATGACAGAAACAGATTACCCCACCTCCCCTACTCCTACTACCCCACCTCTCTGTGACTACAGCGACTGGTCTGCCTCATTCTTCATCATCCCGTCTGTCTACCTGCTGGCATTCCTGGTCGGTTGTCTTGGCAACAGCCTGGTGCTTTGGGCATACCTGGACCGAGCCGATGGGAGGAGAAGAAGGGAACAAAAGGCAGAAGAAGTTGGTCGGTTCTGCTGCAGCAACATTTTTAGAACCACTCAGCAGCACATTAATGATGCTCACAAAGTTCAAAGTTCAAACTATGGATATTCCTCTAGACAAAACTACAGAACATCCTCGCATTCTTCCACCTCGTCCTCTTGTTCTCCCTCCATCCCCCGTCACTCTCGCTCACTGACTGACTCTCTGATTGCCAGTTTAGCTTTAGCTGACCTTTGTTTCCTTGTGACGCTTCCCCTTTGGGCCATCTACACAGCGATGGGCTACCACTGGCCTTTTGGGCAACCGCTCTGCCAAATCAGCAGCTTCCTCACAGCTCTGAACATGTATGCCAGTGTGTTCAGCCTGAGCATGCTCAGCGTGGAGCGCTACTGGGTTCTGACTGGACGCCGGCACTCCAGCCACCACACACCAAGGAGTTGCCCCAGCAAGTCTTTGTGGATACTTGGAGGGGTGTGGGTGCTGGCGGGAATCCTGGCACTTCCTGGTTTGCTGCTGCGATCTGTCCGGGAGGTGGACCTTGGCCCCAAACATGAGGATGAACCTGGTGAATCTATCTTCCTTTCATGCCAGATGGATTACTCCATGCTGACCAGAGCAGAGCTGGAGGAGGAAGAAAAAGAAAGGACAGAGATGTGGTGGACTGCTGCTTTAAGTTTAAAATCAACACTAATTGGCTTCCTGCTTCCTCTTATCATCTTACTGGTCTGCTACTGCTCACTGGCCCAGCTTCTCAGCAGACATTTTGGACGGGGCCCTCGTCCTGACCGCAGACGCCAGCGTAGACTCCTCAGGGTCATTGTCACTTTAGTGATGGCATTCTTCCTGTGCTGGCTGCCTCTGCATGTCAATAAAACGGTGTCCCTGCTGCTCGAGTTTGGATTCGTCCCGTACTCCTGTTCTTTGGATCAGATATTACTGGCTGCTCATCCATATGTCACCTGTTTAGCGTACCTCAACTCCTGCCTGAACCCTCTCCTCTATGCTGCATGTGACCCATCGTTTAGGAAGAGATGCAGAGGGGCTCTGCTCATGTTGTGCAGGATGAGCAGAAGAGGCGCAAAGGGAAAGGAAGAAAACAAGGATGAAGGAGGTGAAAAGAAAAGGGAACAGAGCTCAGTTTTGCCCATGAGGACACAGGAAGAAATAGCAGATAGGATAGAAGAGGAAGAGGAGGAGAGGGTGAGGGAGGTGGGTGTTGCTGTGGGTGAAGAGAAAGATTGCACATGAACTCAAAATGAATATCCTCCAGCATTTTGTGTGTGTGTGTGTGTGTGTGTGTGTGTGTGTGTGTGAGTACAAATGAAAATGAACTGAAATCCGATGCGACTTTGGATGATGCTGTGTAAAAGTATGTCAGTATTTTTTAAATAAACATTGCCATCAAACGAGGCCATAAGATATATATCCTGGTTCATGTTGCCTCGTTTCCCACAGGAAAAATTCCACTCATTGCAAAAATGATCTCTAGTCAAACCAAATCTTCTCATGTAATACGAACTGTTTCTATATTGTGCACAAATATATCTTGAGTTTGTTTGTAAATACGACTGTCCTACAGTGAGTTACCAAAGTACAATGTTCACTTTTTGTTAAAGCTGTTTCAAACATTGGGGCTTAAGAACTGTTGTTCCATTTGCTTTACTAAAGTGTTTCTAATATTTTGTCCTCTTCATTTGTATCAATAACAGTACAAAGTCACACAAATTAACAGCACCTCAAACTGCAGCCACCAAATATTCATACCTCTCAGAAATAACTGATTTAATTAAAAAAAATGGATCATTGCAACTTTCCTGAAGCAATATTTCTTTACAGCTCTGCCGCAATAGACTCATTGAGCAGCAACTGTATGTGCGTGTGCCGAGGAGGCATCCTAGTAAGATACTCAAACCACCTCAATTGACTCCTTTAGATGTGGAGGAGCAGCTCTGAGCCCCTCTCGGGTGACTGCACTCCTCACCCTCTCTCTAAAGGAGAGGGCAGCCACCCTTGTTTATTGTAAATGACTTATGGTTTCCCACCTGCAGTACTATACCAGGTGGACCGTGGCACCACCACTTTGGAATTCACTGGGATGGTTAAATGAATGATAATTAGCGGACTCCATCCAGCAGGTGGCGCTGGTGCGCCACTGAACTGTTTGTAAAGCAACTCACATTTGGTCACGTGAACAGTTTTATACAATCGGACTCGGTCAGTGGGGATTTTCAGAATTTTGCCCATTAGTATTTGTTTATATGTTGCACATTTAGATAAAAGTCTGCAAGGCTGTTTCAAAATAAAGTACTTACCGGTTAATTTTTAATTTACTTTTGCCCTTTTGGAACCAGTCTGCACATTTTCTCTAACCCTAGGAATGACGATGACGGGCACAGCGCTGATTTATGATGAAGAGATGACCAAGTACAAACTGCTCTGGGTTGAGTAAGTAGCAGACGCACGTTTAGGTGCACACAGCTGACGTGGGTAAAAATGAAAAGTCTTAATGAATATAATTTAGGATAACGTGACTGCACATGGGCGGGGGTCATAAGGCTAGTAGTGCTGTAAAGGTGCAATCTCATCTAGGTGTAGGTCGCCTATCGTATATCAATGAGTAAATATTTATTCTATAATTTTACTGCACGGGTTATTCAACTGCTTACTCAAATTAGTGATAGTCTCCTGAGTATACGCTGACTGAAATTCATGAGTGTTGAAGGAACCAAAGTCGTTTCTTGTTGCTGATACGGTCAGTTAGAGATGAGCACCGGTGTTAGCAGGTTAGATGCACATAGTCGTCTTTTTACACCCATTTTTGTTGTTGCCCTGCACTTGGTTCAGTTTATGAACACTTTGAGGTCTCAGTGTTTCGCCCATCCGAACAGCTGTGGCTGCTGCAACGCCTGTCAATGCGATCGTGTTGGGTTTTTTTTTCTTTTTTCACAAAGGTTTTTGATGGAGGCATGCATGTAGTTTAAGTTTTCTATTATTCTGATGTTTTAGACCAATGGTTTTATTTTGGAAAGAAATATTTGTGAACATCATACACGTTTTACCCATCTGTAGTTTCACTACTGACTGGGTAGGATTACAGCCTGGCAGCTCCATATTCAACATCTTTTGTCCAGTATATGCGCTATCCCTCCTCATCACACGTCCAAATCATCAGCCTAGTCTCTCTAACTTTGTCTCCAAACCGCTCAGGTTGAGCCCCTGTGATGGACTAATTTCTAACCTTTTCCATCCTAGTCACTCCCAGTGAAAATCTTAACACCTTCAGCTCTGTCACCTCCAGCTTGGCCTCCTGTCTCTTTGTTAATGTCACCCTCTCCAAACCATGCATTACAGCAGGTCTCACTACCATCTTGCAAACCTCCCCTTTTCACTCTTGCTGCTTTCCTTTAGTCACAAATCGCCCCTGACACCCGTCTCCACCCACTCCACCCTGCCTGCACTCTCTTCTTCACCTCTCGTGCACTTTCTGAGGGTTTGGAAATTTATTTTACAAATTCGTATTTTGCTAATTGTTGTTTTCCATGCAGGCAGCACGGTGGCGCGGTGGTTAGCCCGGCCTCTCTCTCACTGTGTGGAGTTTGCATGTTCTCCCCATGTCTGCATGGGTTTCCTCCGGGTACTCCGGTTTCCTCCCACAGTCCAAAGACATGCATGTACTGGGGTTAGGTTAATTGGCAAATATAAATTGCCCATAGGTGTGAATGAGAACATGAATGTGAGCGTGAATGGTTGTTTGTCTATCTGTGTTGGCCCTGTGACAGACTGGCGACCTGTCCAGGGTGTACCCCGCCTCTCGCCCTATGTCAGCTGGGATAGGCTCCAGCCCCCCCCGCGACCCTGAAAAGGATAAGCGGAAGCAAATGGATGGATGGATGTTTTTCCATGCTTAATTTCTTCAGAGATTTACTCCCTGTTGTCTTTTATGTTTGTTTTTTTAATGTTTGTATAGGGAAAAACACACACACACACACTTTAAATGCAGAATAGAAATATGGATCAAAGGATTTGCTTATTATAATATAATTATTATTCATGACATATTTTTTTTTCTGCAGTCCAGCTTGTAAGATTGAGGTGCCTGAGCGTCTGACTGTCAGTCATGAAGCTTTGGTCAGGAATGGCCTGGCTGATCGCTGTGTCTCCATACCTGTCCGCGAGGCCACGGATGCAGAAATTCTGCTGGTTCACAGGTCACACATGATATGAATTTGTTTAACTCTGGTCATGAAGATGAGATATTTAAAATATTCATGCCACTTCACTCTTTTATGCTCCCAACAGCGAGGAATACCTGGAGGCAGTGAAGAAGACTCCTTACATGACTCTGGAGGACTTGAAGGAGTTCACGCTCCAGTATGGTGATGTCTACTTCCACCCAGTAAGTCTTACACTTGGCAGTTGAGCAAAGAAAATGAAAAATCTCTATTTCACATCTGTTCAGGTCTGCCTCTCAGACTGTGGTTGTCACCTTCTCTTCTGTGTCTCATTTACTGTCCTAGAACATCTATCACTGTGCCAAGCTGGCTGCAGGGGCTGCACTTCAACTGGTGGACAGTGTTATGACTGGGAAGGTGAGGAATGGCATGGCTTTAGTCAGGTGAGGCTGTTAACCACTGAGATACAGCAGTCCTGATAGACTGATTATGCATCAGATATCTGTTTTGTGAGGAGTGTTAGCACTGGGTTGTTTTGTCCATTATTAATGAGTTAATAGGAAGTTAAATATCTGGTCAAAATTCTTAAATTAATATTTTGCTAGTTTGTCAGAAACTAACCCTTAACTGGATTAAAATCATGATGCATGAACTGCTTCTTTTTAAAAAAAATTGTATTGTTAATAGACCACCAGGACACCACAGTATGAAGAGTGCTGCTAATGGTTTCTGTGTGTTCAACAATGTGGCCATAGCAGCTCGATATGCTAAGCAAAAATATGGAGCTCAGAGGTAATGTGACTTTATGCTTATTCTGGCCATGATTAGATATGCTAAGGGTCTAAAAACAGCCACATATATTCACATCAGATTCTGTTTTCAGGGTGCTCATAGTTGACTGGGATATACATCACGGTCAAGGGGTGCAGTATTGTTTTGAGGATGATCCCAGGTGAGTTTATGATAAAGGAAAAGTGAATGCTGCCTTTCATGCATTTAAAATTCTGCACACAATATTTGGTTTTCCTTTGCACAGCGTGCTCTACTTCTCTTGGCACCGCTATGAGCATCAGAAATTCTGGCCTCAGCTTCAAGAATCAGACTATGACAGTGTTGGCAAAGAGAAAGGGATAGGATTCAATATAAATGTACCGTGGAACAAGGTAAGAAATACTGCATACTTAAGGTCCCATTCTGTTTTGTTTTCTCTGTTCTCTGTTTTCTCTGTCTTTATCTTAAGCCTTGTTCACATTTGTTTTTTAAATGCAGTTTTGTCTATGCTTTTTGGCTATTGAAAATGATCTGCAACATAATAAACTCTTTTTGCAGTGCTTGCATTTTTTTCTGAATTCTGAACACTGACTAAACTTCAATTTGCCTTTATGATTATGTGTACAAGATGTATGTGTGCTTGAATCTATTTATTGAAAAGACCTCGTCCTGGTATTTCAGGTGGGCATGGAAAATGGCGACTACCTGTCAGTCTTTTGTCACATCCTTCTGCCAGTGGCATATGAGGTGAGTCCTTCTGCAAAATTCACTTTTTGGCACCTAAAGGTATGCTGTCTGAGACATAAATTGTTTAAGCATACAACTATTTTTGACAGTTTCGCCCAGACTTAGTCTTGGTATGTGCAGGATTTGACTCAGCCATCGGTGACCCAGAGGTATGAGACATTAATAATTGCATGCATGTACTATAACCTTCTAGTTTACTTCATGTAACTGGAACATTATATTTATTTTTTTAGGGTGAAATGTGCGCCACTCCAGATGTCTTTGCTCACCTGACTCACCTGCTAATGAACCTAGCAGGAGGCAAACTGTGTGCTGTGCTGGAGGTCAGGCCACCCAACCTATACCGTTAAGACTTGGAACCAACTTGAAAACACTCACTCCTTCAAATGAAACACCCACCTTTCAGAAACACCATCAGTGCTACTGATTTCTCTGCTTTGCATCATATGTTTTATTTAAAAAAAATAACCAAAGTGACGATGAAGTTAATCAGTTCATACTTCTGGCACGTGTGCCACTTTTACCTTTGTTGTACATGTTGCTCTGAGCAGTCTGGGAACTCTGGGTTGTAAAGATGATATTGTGTGAATGTTTTCCAGGGGGGATACAACTTGACTTCCCTCGCCCAGTCTGTGTGTCAGACAGTCCAAACTTTGCTTGGAGATCCTGTACCCAGACCTACAAACCTCAACAGTCCCTGTATAAGGTGTGTGCCCACCGTCAGTGAAATGTGTGACTCTAACTTCGTGTGCTTTATACCTGTAGCACATTGAATTCTTCTCTTTCAGTGCACTTGAATCCCTTCAGTGTGTCCGATCAGCTCATAAGGCATACTGGTCCTGCCTCAAACATGCAGGTAAACATAATAGCGTACAGTATATGATTAGCATTTCACTTACATAGCATTGTGGAGCTCAAGCTGAATAGTACAAAATTAATGCCGTAAAACCAGACATGTATTTTTTTATAGTGCCACCTTACCTACAACAGAACTGGATTTAGATGTTTTATACCAATAACTCAGCCTTTAGTAGAGATGAGGATCAGACTCCTGGGGTCTTTCTAACTTGTTTCCATCGTCAGTCAAAGCTGACTGAAGCAGCATTGCTTAGCTCACAGTTTGCTAGCTGTACTTCATGGTTACTTCTTTTAAACTCTTGAACTTCTTATTACTATAAAATAAAATATACGGTCTCACAAAGTTACTCTCTTCTTCAGCTGATCTTCCCACCTCCACCATCAGCACCAAATGCATTAAATTAGCAGAAGAAGAAGAAAAAACAGGGAAGGGAGAAGAAGAAAAAGACACAGAGGAGAAGGTGTGGCCCGAGCCGCCAAAACGTGTCACTCCTCCTCTACGTACTGCTTTAGTGCTCCCCGATGACGTGGCTTGCCCGGATGGATGCGAACGCTTCAGCTCCTCAGAGGAACTCGACCCACTCTCAACCAACAAGTTAAGGTATGGAGGAGTGGGTTTTTTTTATGGCTAATTTCAGTTCATGGTATTCATTGTAGCTGGGTTTAAAATAATCTTTTTTTCTAAAACAAGAGAGAGTTTCTTCAAAGATGGAAATGACTCTGCTGCTCTCACAACGCTCTCCAGTCTTACTGCCCTGACAGAGAAAATGGAGAAGAACGAGGTAACGCCGCGATGTTGTTTATTTCTTATGTGTGAGTGCCACGATGTTCTTGTATGATATTGTGCGATATTGTTTTAACCATCGCCTCTCAGATCTGCAGTGGCCTTGCGCTGGTCCGTGATGTCACCATGGCGATGACAAGTGTTGTCCAGCATGTTACAGCTGTTCACAACAACCGGTACAATAATGTGTGGGTGTGTGTGTGTGTATATATGTGAGTGTGCGTGTGTGTGTGTGTGTGTGTGTGTGTGTGTATGTATGTGTGTATATATATATATA
>VUQK01002821.1:1428-16777 GCA_015106715.1 Bujurquina vittata
TTTTGCAAAATTGTGTTTTTGTGAAACGTCTTGCAAAACAAACTGAAATGTTCTGTTATTCAAAGGTTGCGTGAAAATAGGCGCTTAGTTTGCAGTGAGAAAGTTTATAGCGATGCTCCATGTTGGACTGGTTACAACTCGGTTACTGTGACTACAGTTGTGGTTTATACAGACTGGCACAGTTTGGCCTCTGTGGAGACTGGATACTGGAGTTGGAGGTGTGGCTGCTTTGGCTGACAAGCGTCCTAATGCGCGTCAGCCGGAGTCGGTGATGGTGCTGTTGGTGCCTTTTGGAGGGTTTCTACTGGAAGAGTCATGATGCTGTGTGGAGCAGACAGTTACGTTTGTGATCAGATTAGTGGGTAAAATTCTAACATCTTACTCTGCTTATTTAGCAGATACTGTGTGCGTTTACGCACAGTTAATGAATGCAGCTTGCAAACCAAGCTTGCATTCACTCAGCACTCCAACCCTCTCATCCCAATATGGTCACTTTTGGGTCCAAAATACAGAAGCTCTGTCCAAATTTAAAATAATTTTAAATTTGCATAATTTAAAAAGAAAACAACAACATTTCTTTGTTTTTTATGATTTATAAAAACCTTTTTTTTTTTTTACATTTTTATTTTCTCCTCCCTGTTTCGGTCCTCACTCCATTTAAAACATCCTGGAAACGATCAGGAGTTACTTCAGTTATATGTCTCCTTCTATATATTTTTTCTTTACTTTTTATGAATGGCCAAATATAAAAACTGATCTTCAAATTGACTTAAGTTTCACTCGAAAGGAAGGAACAAATAAATAAAAATACTACTAATAATAAACGAACTCCAGTAAATCACGTCAGTGAAATGAAAAACGGAAAGCTCGGCTGTGCTGGTCCCGTGCCTTTTGGCCGGTCTGTGGCACTGTCGTCCTCTGTGGAGCTCTCAAACTATATTTCTCCCCTCTTGCACTACAAAGGCAACAATAACAACAGCTGCGCTCAACACACTGGACTGAGAGGAGAAGTAATGGCGTGAAGAGAAGTTAAGAAAGACCTCCGCGGAGCTGTTGCACTTGCCTCCTCTCGCAGTGTGGGTTTGCTTTTTATTTGAAGGCGCGGGTTGTTTTGCGCGTCAACAATGAGGAGCATGCTGCCGGAGCGACGGCGAGCGCATTAAAAGAGCGCCTTTCACTCAATGGAATTCTTATATTTAGCTCCGTGAGGGACCAGCCAGCCGAGCACAGGAAAGAGGAGACCCCGATCCCGGTGCCTAACATTTAGATTCCCTTTGATACCGCGTCGAGCCCCCCAAACTTGTCGTTCATATCACGGTACACGGCTATGTGGTGGTGAGGGCGCTGTGCGTGTGTGAGAAAGAGGGGGGAATAGCGCAAATTTATCTACAGCTCCGGGGAGGAAAGATGATGATGGCCGGTGGTGGTGGCGGAGCAGCCGTTGACCACAACGGGATATACACAAATCCGAGCCTCCACAGCCTACAGCAGAGCCATATGGACGCCGATAACCCGGACTCCCGCAAACGGCCGCTGGAAACTCCGGCTGAGGAGGCCGGCTGTACCAAACGTACCAACACTGGAGGTAAGAGAAAAGCAATAAGCAGCAGCCCATCCACTTTGTCTCCTCCACATTAACTCAGAGCGTAATGGCAGAGCACAGACGCAAATGAGCAGTCCTGGGCGGCATGTTTGGCTGTAACATGCAGCACCTGTGCGCTTGGCACTTTGAAACACTGAGTGTGTTCATAGCTGCTACTTCATACGCCGCATACCCCAACAGCCCCCCTGAGTGAGCGGCCTCCTCATCTTAGGTCAGTTCTGAATTTAAACTCAGCAACCTCTCTACTCCACATCTGGAGGTTATGCTGTTTGTACTCCAGCGGGTACGTGAGGATTTGTAAATGTAATATTAGAGTTCTCAGAAATCTGTTGCAGCCAGGGATTTATTTTGCAAGACAAGTCAAAAACTGACAGAAATATCACGACAGCCTCCAAACTTTACCCTAAAATGTTCAACTCCCGTCATTAGTGACACAAACCTCTTGCCTGGACCCTGAAAGACAGAAGCTGTGAAGCACTCACCTTTAAGTCTTGGACCGGTCCAAATATGTCAAGCATGTCCACCAAACCCTCAGCACTGCACTGTTCAGTGTCAGAGGAAGCTACTCTTTGATCCTGGATAGTTTAGTGCTGGTTTATGAAACAGCAGAAGGTGTGATAGTGTTAGTGATTTATGAGATTTAAGTATCTCATTGCTGATTTATGCTGAGTTGGAGTTCCCAGATTCTGTGCTTTTAAGGTGAACTGAGCACAAAAGCCGACAGGTGAAAATCATACCACCCTGTACGGTTCATGCTCATCGCCACTTGCAGCCTAGATTCCCAGTAAACCCACGTTATTTATAGGGTGTGCAGTGAGCCAGATCTCAGCATCTGTTTGGAATTGTTTTAGCCTCATGATGTTTGACGTGCTGCCTCTGTATAATGGTAAAAGAACAATTGTGAAACACTAGAATGCTAATTGAAAACATGTAAGTGCTCAAGAAGCAGAGCTGAGTGGTGGAGGATCATGCATGGGAACCCAAACCTTAAAGGTAAACATCATTTTAAATAAGGCAATGGTGAGGTGGGAGAGAAGGGGGGGGGGGCTACAGAAACACCGCAGTGCCATTTGAACAAATTGATCCTGATTGGCTTTTGTGGGGGAGAAATGGCTGTGGTGTTTAAGGAATCAGAACGAAGGTCTGTGTGCTGGTGCTTTAGGATTTGTCAGTAAGATGTTGGAGTGCAGCAGTGAGGATGGTTGATTCCAGCTACTGTACATCTTATTCCAGCTTGCGATTGTTCTGGTCTGCAACTCACAGGGACCACTTATTCAAGAACTTAATGCTAATTAGACGTCTGCAGAGAACAAGCAGCTTCTTCGCCAGATGTCACTGAAATGTCTTTGTCTTTGCATCCCTGGCAGCCCAGCATTCAGTGATAGCGCCACTATTTCCCATTTCTAACAGCTTGAGCACGTCTTTGCTGCACTTCACTGCACCCCAGAAATGTAATTTCAGCAAAGTACACTGAAGTACCAGACAGCATTTTAGAACACATCCAACCCTGTATGTCCTCCATTAGCACCCCTAAAACCACTGTGGAACAGAGAAGTCACACGGCGTTCCTGCTTCGAGGAAAGTTTTCACCTTTTGGCTGCGGCACCGAGACTTCGCTGCATTGTTCCCATCCAGGTGATATGAGTGGCTAGGGGGTGTGAAATGAAATTTAGATAATCTTGGATGAATTCTGAACAAAAATGTCATTCAGCACGCAGACAGCTCAGGCTTTTTAGTGCTGCGGTATCTGAGACACCGTTTTACCAGCCGAACTCCACGTTCATTTCTGCGTCCGTCTTATTTTCCGAATGCACACAATTAATCGTGCGCTGAGGAGTGTCTTAACTCTGAAGAGGCTGTCTCGTAGTCTCAGGGGGTGTTTCTGATGACTTCCTGAAAAAGATCGTATCAGTGTGGAGAATACCTGATTGCTTAATGAAGGAAGACAAAGTGAAAATCCCATTTGTACTCGTCAACGTCTCATTCCCACACTGTCCCTGCTCTGTGCATTCTAGGAAAACCAAAAAGGTGGACAGACAATTCACATAGGAAATTAAAATGACTTATTTGTTCAGTGCACATAAATAAATGTGAAGATTCAGGAACCGTACGAGCTTACTGTAGCATAACGAGGATTTCTTGTTTTCTGAGTGCTTTTAAGAAAAAAAAGATTTATGTTTGTCTGCGCTCGGCTATCGAATGGCCCTCCGAGTGTTGGGAAGGAATTCAGCTGTTTCCCTTTAAAAATCTAAACGACACACTGCAATGCATGCTAAAAAGCCCCCAGTAACTGGGCTAAACCCATTTACAAGCAGTGGTTTGTGGCGCAAATGTGAGAGAAGTAGTTATCACATTTGCAGTTGAACGTATAGCTGATCTGAAGAGTACGGTCAAGCAGCACTTCTTTGCAGTATATACTGCCCTTTAGATTGCGCTCTGAAATCCCAGCAGAGGTGTCTACTACATTTTATTATAAGTAAAGTACCTCCAGAGCAATAAGTTAAGGTTTAGATTTATACAAGTGAACCCGCAGCCAGTCAGATAAGCAGCTATATCTGCAGAATCCTACTGGAACACATTCATGTGTCTGTGCTCACCTGAAATGCACATTCAGATATTTTTAATGACCTACACAAAATACCCCCCCCCGCGCTTTATGTAACATGTTTTGATGTCACCTCCTATTTAATTTCATATAATCTACATGCATGGCATGTAACAGTGCACCCCTCAGCCTTTCTGTTAGCAGTAGGGGTAGACAGCCTGATAATCTTCAGTCATCCTCGTAATCACCAACCCCCTTGACCACGTCTGATATTGATCACGTTATTCCTACTGAACTGATCGTTAACGTGACTGGCAGTTACAACAAAGAGAAGGAAGCCTGTGCTCTTTCAAAGCTGATCCCCTTGTTGTGCGTTAAGAGTTGTGGACACTGAATGAGAGAAATGACTCCTCTTTTATCAGCATTGCTTTTCTCTCCTTAAAGCGAACATCATTCATTCATTTCTCTTTCTAATTACCCACACTCTGAGCCCATCTGGCTGCCAAAGCATGTGCCTTCCAAAAAGGTTGTGTGGCTCAGGGATTAGGTATGATCTCGTAATGTTGCTAATGGAAAGGTTGGCAGTGGAATGTGAGCAGTTTTTTTTTTATTTTTATTTTTTTATTTTTTTTTGGTGGGAAGGACACAGGTGCCCTTGCAGAGCGATGTGACGTGAGCGGACTGTGAATTTGCCAGGTGGCAGTTAAAGAGAGAATGAGAGAGCGCAATAGAAATGAAGACAGAGCAGAGCTGAGAGAAAAGGAGAGAGAGAGAGACCGTTTGGAGGGAGTGGAGTCTACAGGGGAACTGTGTCTATATACCAGAGCATCTCTCAGTGAATGAGACTGCTAGAATTTTCTGGAAGGCATTCGCTCCAAAGCCAAATGGGCCGCGATGCTCAGGTTTGATTTGTGGATTAAACTAATCAAAAGCCTGAAAAAAAAAAGATTTTTTTTTTTTTTAACAGTTTCTCTGGCAACCACTATAAAAATTAAACTGGACCCATCCCCAGGTCCACACGCAGACACTCACATTGTTCACATTGCAGTTTTTACACACGTTTGCACTCACTTGAGATACCTCTCGGTGTAAGATTTATAGTCGTAGTGATTGGCTTCATCACCCCCCTCCACCATTCTGCGGCACTGCCATTTGCAATGGTTGATGAGCCCCTCCGCCCTCTCAAACATGGCCGTCTAAGGGATTGGGGGTGGGGAAAAGGAGAGGAGGAGGGTGGGTGGCGTAAGGCACGCCGTCTCAGATCACTCCTCCTCCACCTCCTTCATCATCTGCTTATGTTCTCCATACACCTCTTCAGCCACTATTGAAGGTCACTCCACATGCTTCCTTGCTCAGTGCTGAGACCTGCTCCCCCCGCCACTTCACCTTTGTCACTTTCCACTGAAAAAAGTGAGTGAATGGACTGCCATACTTTATAGTGCTGCGTCAAAAGAGGCGGAGTAGGAGAGAAAATTCAATTTTTTGGGACCGGCATCAGGGGGTGGGGATATGACGTGCTGGAGAGAGGCGGCTGCCCATTGGCCGAGCGAGGTGTCAGTCCTGCGTGCTGCTGCAGACAGACAGGCCACTCGATGAATATGGATGAGAGCAGTGAAAAGGGTGATGCGGCAGGGAAGACCCCCCCCTTCAAACCGATGCAGGCTTGAACAATGCACGCCGTCTTTCACTGAAAACACTGAGAGCCTGCATTAGCATTTTCTCGGACAATTGAGGCTCTGGCCAGCTGCAGGCATGGCTCGGATGCTGCGGTGAAATCTCCTTTTCTGTACCCACTGATGAATTAGACCTCGGTGAAAAAGGTCGACTGGCCGCATTCCTCAACACTACCATTGCACCTATGCCTAGGCTAATGTTAAGATCCCCTTTAGAGATTGTGTCCCGGCATTGATGGCGATCTGACAGAGGACTTGAGAAGCAGCAGATCTCAGAATGGGTAAGCCTCAAACTCTTTTTGTCTGACTTGTTGAATTGATCCATCATGCTAGACTACATGCAGTTTTATACACCGAGAGCTCATTTCTTCATCATTGCTCATTTTAGTTCCATCGTCCTTGCCGCCTCTCAGGAGCAGGTTAGTCCATTGAAATGCAGAATGGGTACTTGGAGGGGTAGTGAGAAGGAGGGAGGACGGTCACAAGGCATTTCCTTCTGACCCACCCCCCTCGAGTGACTTAACTAAACACATTTGGCTCAAAGTCCACGTCTCCAAGCCATCCTTCCAGTATTGGAAGCAGGGGTCTGAACTAACACCCCACTGGCTCAGTTTCCTGATGTGCCCCACTGCTCCCGTTCCCTGGCGGATTGCAGCAACAGATTGCCATGTTTACTCTACCACATGACGCCATTAAAACCTGTTACTGTGATCTCAGACACTAGGACAGAATTAATTATTGACTAATGACAGCAAACGTGTCTGTGAGGGCGATGGAGGGAATCTTAGTGGCTTCCTCCCCTGCTGGGTTTACTCCGGCTGAAGATGAGCAGAAAGTTACGCAGTGGGTTTGGGCTTGTCTGTCAACAACAGGTCGTTGGATGTTTGGATCCTGCAATCAGCATCATTCAAATTAATTTCTTTGTGTGGCTATGGTAGCCAATATTTGCTTTAGAGCGACCATGTCAGTCGTGAATCATGGTTATTTGTTCTCCAAGGTCATTTTATTGTTGTTCGTTGTGAGGAAAGCAGGACTGATTAGAGTGAGTTTTGCAAAGCTTTCTTTTGTTCTCAGAAAAACACCATATTGACCAGCACCGTTTACATTCACATGTGTAATTTCATGTTAATACAGCAATCCCGGGAATTTGGACATCTCACACGAGTATGGCCAGTTAATCCAAACAAAAAGTGAAATTAGCAATCATGCCATTATCTGTGTGTTTGTCAGAGCTGTTGGTCATGGGTGATGTGCACGACAACAAGCCTGTGTCTGAATGAAACATGAGGGGCATATTAATGCAATAAGAAGAACTAACATGTAGGCTGTGAAATCCCTTAATGTCACAGTGCCATGTTCATTCACATCTGATTCTAATGAGGGCATAACTGAGGCAACAGGTTGGTCCACCTCCATCCATCCATTCAGCATGCCGGTCAAGCCCCCACATGCAATACCCTCCACCTGACATGGGACACAGTGACATGGTGACAGAAGCCGTGGCTTTGCCATCAGAAACCTATCTCATCTCTGCGCTTGAAAATGCAGTGCCTTTTTACATCTCTGCCCGCTCCAGTGACGTCACCCTCGAGGCAGCTGAAAAGGATCAAACATGACGTCATTGCATCCAAATCGGCATGCAAGGGAGATTATGTATCAGCGCTTTGGTATACCAAGTACGCATCTGTACCAAGTGTTTACTATGACGTCATTCGTATAATTGTAATTCACTGGGTAAACCCAGCCGCCACACATCTATAAATACAAGATTTTTGATGCATTGTTGGCAGGTTCTTTAATTACATTTGGGCCCAAGCTCAATATGTGGTTGATTGCTTTTTACTAGATTACGCACTCAATATGATCAGGGCTTTCTTGGACAGACACTTCGCCCACTTTGGGGTTGATTAATTCTTAATTGCGACTGTAGGAAAATGAACTTCCCAAGCTGAAAGGGAGAAACGGGTTTGGCTGGAAATTCTTCGAACTGACGTGCTGTCACTCACTGACTGCTACAAGCCACTATAAGCCACAGAAGCCCCTTCCAAAATGGAGGAGATTTAGACCATCTTGGCAGCGTACTCTTTGAGCAAATCTGTGGGATTGGTTCCCATATGTTCTCCACACGTCTGCTAATTACGAAGGCTCACTCTGTATTGGCATCCATGAACTGTATGGATAATGAGTTCATGTTTTTTAGAAGATACATTTTCCCTTTCAGATTGAACCGTTGCTTCCACTTTCCTGTTTTTCCAGTGTGAAAAATGATTGGTAACACTGGGTTTGGCTTTGAATTCAGTCAGAGGTTGCAAAAACTCCTTGAAAACAGATAAAATTAGACCTCTGCAAACTGGAAAGGAGGTCATCATTTACTCTACAAGAAATCTGGGACAGGACACAGAACATGTCACCAATCTCTGATAGAATGTGAATGTACTGAAAGCTACAAAGAGTCCTACTCAAAAGGCAAAATCTCCTTTCAGATATCTTCCCTTCACCACAGGAATAAAGACACCTGCCATTATGATTTTTGCCTTTCTACATACGTGTCAAAACTGTGTCCTCATTATGATTTTTTTTTACTGTAACAGTTTGGTGTATATGAAGATGTGCAGAGCTGCTTTATAAAATATGACCCTTTCCCATTTTGTGCCTCTCCCCCAGAGGAGGGTGAGTACTTCCTGAAGGTGCTGATCCCCAGCTATGCCGCGGGCTCTATAATTGGCAAGGGCGGCCAGACCATCGTACAACTGCAGAAAGAGACGGGTGCCACCATTAAGCTGTCCAAATCCAAAGACTTCTACCCAGGTAAGAATGAGCACTCAGTAATTAAGATTGATGATCACAAAGGCTCACGTACACGAGTCATCTGACTCATCACCCGGCCAAAGGAGTGATGTCTTAGTGGAAGACTGATTTTGATATTTCATCTTCATTTAGCTTCCCAGGAATAATTGCACCCCATTTTAATCACACAGTAATCATGAACTCTTTGAACTTAATTATCCCTATGTCCTTGAGAGACTAAACATGCACGGGGATGTTACAGCAGTAGACGGTTGCAGACCGTCTTTTTATATTTACAAAATTACGCGTTCACATTTTGCTGTTGTTGACCGTGGTGCTAGAAATAGAACCGGGAACTGTGTGCTGACAGCGAGAGGGATCTGACACGGGGCCGATTTAAAATAAATAAACAAAACGATATTTTTACGGCTCAGCGGCGATACGTGATGTATGTCTATATTCTACAAGAGAATCGTATGCATGTTCTATTAACAACAACAAAAAAATACATTTTTATAAGTCATATTTGAAGGCTGTTGGCTTTTCAGCCGCGAGCTGCTGCAATTTTTAAGGAACTTTGTAAAACCATTTTCTATATTTCTAATTTCTACATATTTGGAACATCCAAAAGGAAAAGTTTTTAATAGAAAAACTGTAAAACTGCCAAAAAAATGATTTCATCAAACTTCATTAACATCTGCTTGTTTCTGAATATTTGCCTATTTAGCATGTGGCTAAAAACCCAACCCGCTGATGACCTGATGGATGTTAAGAAGATAAATTATTAACTGTCTAAACTGTTTTCACTCAGTGGGGGATAGTTCTGTTTCTTTGAAGTGGGGTTGTATGAAGGTCTGATGCACAGTCAGTGTGTAGATGGCAGACAGCACCCCCCAAGCAGACAGGGCACTGACTAGAACAGAAAGTAAAGCGATGAACTGCTGAGGACACAGCCAGAAACCCTTAAGTCTACTAAAAGAATCAGGTTTGGTTTATGTGCATACTTACAATATCGTCACTATTTTGCCCGCCGGCAGGTGAAGAAGTTAAGCTGTTAAATTGCAAACTCCACAAAAAACAGAACTGGGAGTTGATTGCCTAATTGGTTGCATACTTTGTGTGACTTTGGTGTTTTGAAGGGTTTGTTTGTACCCAAATGCACACAAAGGAGACCAGCAACCCACATTCTCTGTAAGGTAAAAATGATCATTTCCCCCCAATGACGCCTGGTGCTTTTGAAGAGACAAACTTTGTCAGCTATTCTGACACATGGTTTTCACCTTAGCTTAACATGCACCACCAAACTGAGTTATTTCTCATTGTTGGAGCAGCGTTGTTGTCTCCCTCTTTGCCGCGGGAGAACTTTGAGAGTGAACCTAAAGTGCAGAGAGAGGGGGTGGGAGTGCACAAGTCAGAGAGCGCAGTGAGATGAGAGCTGCAAACACTGGCACAGCTTTACTGGAGAAATGTTTCATGGAACATAAAACTAAATCGGTAAAAATGTTAAAGTCTAATGTTGTCCCGTATAGCTAGATTTTAAAGGCCCCATATTCTGCAACTTTGGTATTAATGTTAGTCTCCACGTCCCCAGAATGTATATATTCACCTTTCAGCCACACAGATCATTATTCTTCAACCATTTCTGTTTTACGCTTGGGATTGATCTCAGTTTTTAACTGTGTGCTTCAGTTTCTGTAGCTATAAACTGATTTGAAACTGCACCTGCCCCTTTCAGGAAGATATCTGTAAATGAGAGGAGCAGCCAATAGGAGCAGTGCAGTCAGTCAGTAGACTGCGTGGCTACTGATACAGACCCGAATGAGACGCTCCGTGGCTTCTTTCTCTCTGATCCATAACTCTTCTTGTAAATACAGCTGAATTATTACCGCAGTCTTTTTCTTGTATGTGAACAAACAGTTTGTCAGATAGCACTGCGGTCACACAAACCCAGATTTCAGTGGTTCAGAGCATCATTTATTAAGTGTGCTAGGGTTTTTTCCATGTAGGTCATGGGCCACGTTTGAGTCAATATCTCATAAGTCGTTCAGAAAAATATGTCCACGAGAACAGTCTTAGTGTGAGTTCGGCTGCAGTAAAATGCAGCATAAGTGAGAGTAGAGGGAAGCAAACAGATGTAAATGGCTAATAGAAAGCCAGCTGAATTTAACTGCGCTGAAGCACATAAAGCGACATCATTACACAGTAACACACACCCAGTACTGCTCCGTTTGTTATAAATCGCTCCTTAAAGTCTGTGCAGTTCATGGCTGTCCCTCAGCATTTCATTTTCCCTAGAGCTCTAAACCTGTGTGCATGCGATCGAGGTTAATAATTACGTTAACCACATAACCACATTAGCCCCACCAGGCGAAAGCAGGGTTGTCCTGTTCCTGTGGATACTTCATCAGCTGACGTATTTCAGAGTTTTCAGCTTTTCACATGATGGGAAACCAACAAAGGCTATTTTCATTGTTTTATTGGCTGTCACAGATCTTTTGTTGATATTTCACTGGAATGATCAACTCACCATACTAGTCAAGCCCCCCACATTTGGCATCCTCCACCTCACTTGGGATGCATAACATGGTCAGACCCCATGGCTTTGCTATCAAAAACTTATCTCGTGCTTACACTTGAATATGCATCAGAAATCTTTTCATACAAACATGGGATGGGGTTACCTGTGTGCATTAGCAGCAGAGTTTTGTGCTCTGCAAGGTCTTTTTTGTCAGTGGCGTCCGGTTGCTTTGACCAGGAGACTGACTTCGGTTCCTGGTCACAAAGTGCTGACTAACAGCGGCTATAATTAAACTGATAGTGATCATTGTTGATCAGAATATGTTTGATGAACATTACGTCCAGCTATCCATGTTAGCAGCAGGCGATGATGCTCCACTCCCATTACCCCAAGAACAGTGATTGGACAGGACTATGGGCGAATCTCCTATTGGTCACTTCCTGTTGGAAGATTCTTACTGACTTTGAATGTTGGGAGGTGATCTTTGTGCCAGGGGTTTAAAACAATGATGGCAGTAGGTGACTTTAGACTTCAGAAACCTCATGACGTTATAAAAACGCATTTTCCTGACACGGGGGCCTTTTAAAATATCGATATATCGCTCAGTTCTATTATGACAGGGAACAAAAGCCCCCTGTCCGGGAGGTGAACCAGCTTACAAGGATGCCAGCTAGCAGGCTGCTCCCGTCACTGTAGCACTACAGTATTTATATCACTGCAATACATGAACGGTATAACGCTTCTTTAAAAACTATGCAGGACGGCCATCTTGTTTGTCTCCTCCCAAATACAAGTGCAGACGCCACGGTGCAGAGGACATACATCCAAAGCATTAGTTGTGCTGGAGGGTGTCACTCAAATCAGGAGATGGATGCCCATGCAGCTCACTGACCCCTATCATACGGAGGTCAAAGCTGAGCCATCTTACCCTCCAAACACAAAAAGGCTGAGTCGTAGCGGAGTCTGGCTGTTTGTCCTTCATGCCTCAGAGGACGCTTCGACCTGCTGAAAAATAACAGGTGCTTAGTGTCTTGCTGCTCATTAGGTCCAGATGTTTTCTGCGATAACTGATGCAAGCAAATAATCCCTGCGTAGAAGTATATTTTGTACTTCATACAGATGTACTGAAGATCAAATTGCCTCTTTAGATGGGAAATAGATGCAAGTCGTATGTAGATTTGTGAGAAATACTCCAGATGATTTCAAATTGGACTTACAGACTGTTCTCAAATTGCCTTCAGCAACACTAGCAACTCCTAATAACATAGCAAAGAAAAATGCTATCCTCCAAAATGTTACTTTCATCATAATGGGTACTTTGAGTGTCCAGTGACCTTTGAAGTATCTGCTGTAAAAGAGGAAATGATACCCTTTGCTTAATTTAAGAAAAAAAAACCCCAACTTTAGTTTTATAATTGTTACACATTGCAAAATAAATAAAAATAAAAAATAAAAGAGTGAGGCGTTATCGAGTACAAGTCGACACAGGATCACGTATTTTAAAGGAAAAAAGAAAAAAGTTGTCTCGAGGGCCAAATATCCACACCGATTCTCCCACCTTTTTTCCCTCCTGGTTCTCTTTGGAGCTCTTAGAACACACAGTCTTTTCTGTGGTATATATATGTTTGACAATACTAACAAAAAGCGTGCCAGTAGGGTGATTCTTCTGAAGCCAACCCTTTGTAATGGCTTTTTTTTTTTTTTGCTTGCTGCAGCAGGATCTTAAGAAGGTATAGCCTTCCTTTAATTCCAATACCCAGCATCGCTTGAGTGTGGCCTGCTCTTTTGGGACTTGGATGTGATATATTGGACATACTGGACTGCAGTAAAGAATTACTGAGTGCTGGGGGAGAGGAGAAGAAGGATGTGCTCGCAAATATTTTTCCTGTGCTTTTTCTTCCCCCCGTGTTTCTGTTAACCATGATGAAAGGATGCACGTTTTGGAGGGCATGGCTTGAAATTCTCCACAAAGGAGGCCAGCCATTTTGAGGGAATGAATTACAGCTGCTACTCTAGCATTGGAACAAATGAAAGGAGTGATATGTATATCCTTATTTCCCACTTGGATTGGGGATGTGCTCATAGGCCACCACCTGCTCTGCCCATCCCCCTACTCATTATGGTGTTGAGTGAGACGAAGAGTTCAGGGAGAGGGTGCTGGCAAGCATTTGATTGGTTGTTCTGGCCCACACGGGTAAAATTAAGACTGCTACTGTACGCTGTAAAATAGTTGAGAGGGTGGCTTTTGAAGTAGCCAGTGTAGACGAAGTGTTGCTGATTTAAATTTGTTGCCAAATGTTTGGGACTTTTGGCTTGTTAAACTTATCGGCTACATTGGCTTGACCTTCAGCAGTGGGTCTGCTGCATTTTGGGGCATCATAGCATGCTAATGCCATTGCACACTGTTGACGCTGCCATTGCTCATCCACCAGCAGACTGGGCTCACTCACAACAGCACAATCGCATACCGGAGAAATCAAGTGACGACAACCGGTGTGGCCATTTTCTTCTGTAGGGGCTCCCGCCCCCCTCACATCACCCATCCATCAGTGGAAGACACGAAACCATGAATTCAGTGGTCTTGATGGGGATCTGCAACTGCGCCCTGCTGTGGCTGGCTGTGATGGATGAGCGGAGATAGTGATGGGTGTGGATGATGCATGATTGTATGTGAGCGTGGGGACTGTGGGGCAGGCCCAGAAATAGCTTGTTTCAATCTCTCTCTGTGGACATGACCCCTCTCCCAGCTGCACCCGAGCTTCTCCAACACACGCCAAGTTTCCTCTTCCCTCCTCTCTGCACACTGTTTTGCTTAGATTTGGTTCCTGGTAGTTGGGAGGGTTTGGGCCAGATAAGATGACATCATTCCTTTCCTAAACGTTTGTTTGCGTGCTCACTTTCTAACACATGAATGCTGACTCTTTTATGACCTACATTAACCTCATCTGAACTGTTCCATGACTGTGTTACTGGAGCCTGTATAAATGCTGCATGCTGCACTGCATTCAGCACATACGCATGTCCGCACCTACTTACTGACATCCACATATGTGAGCGGCAGCAAAGAGAGCTGTGGGAGCTCACGATTTGAACATGAACTTAGAAGCCAAACTTTAACCCTTTGCTTTGTGCTGTTGGCTTTCAGCCAGCATCCTGCTTTGCACAGAACAGATGAGGTTGCCGTGACATCACTGAAACAATGGGCATATGTTTTTCATTATGTAATCATAAAATATCGTGACCCCATGGTGGAAAACATCACTGCTCCATAGAGTATAAGTGTTTTCTTTAAAGATAAGTGGACAAAGAAATTGTGTTAAAGCAAACTTTGCTTTGTACTTTTATGAACAGTGTCACTACACTCTAGCATGATGTCATAGGTGAGGATTTCAAACTTAAAACTAGAGCTTTCCCAGATTTATGTCTGTGCCTCCAGTGACTCAGAATTTTGTCCCATTGTGCCTGTGCTGTTCTGCTTTCTGCTAATGCGTTGCAGAGAGCAAGATGACCTGAGCTGCAAGCACAATACAGGGTGTATCGTTACCGCTGTTCAGTATGGAGCGTGTTTGGGTTTTGTCAGGAGAAGAAGAGCCACGTGTAAATTTGTACATGTGGTTTTATAAACCGTGAACACAAATTTCTGTGTATTGATTTGGCCAATCATGGACACAGATTTACAAATAACTTCTTTCTTCAGAGGACTTCTGTGCAAGCCTCAAACTGAAAGTTTTGGAATGAAGAGCAAAGTAAATACAATGTTGCACCATGAAAGCTGAGAAATGCCAGATGCAAGTAGCATTAAATATGAAGAAAAATGACATCAAGTAAAAATAAAATATGGTTTCATCTTGTGCATTTTATCTTATACCTGAATAAATGTTTTTAAATATTTTATTTGTAGAAAACAGTCATATCTATCAACACAGCGCTGGTTCTAAACTGGCTCTACCTTGTTGCCTTTTGAGTTACAGCAGGTTTGAGAACCAAACACTGCAGCCGTACAAGCAGTGGTTGTGGTAACAGATGCAGATAGACTCTACATCTGCATGTCACTCATTCCTGAGTTTCTTGTTGTAGCTCCTCCCCATTGCCACTAAAGTCAGTGGTTCCAAGTTTGGGCCCTGCAATTTTGTGGTGCCGGGTTTTTGGCACCACTCTTTTTTTTTTTTTTTTTTTTTGCCTTATTACCTCAACTGGAACTGGTTTTTGTTTGGGGTTTGGTT
>VUQK01002825.1:17381-32563 GCA_015106715.1 Bujurquina vittata
GTTTTATGTTAAATGCAATTCAGCACACGTACAGAAGAACTGAACAGCCGTCTGCAGAGGTTAAAGATCAGGCTTATGATTGGAGAGTCACCAGTTCCCGGACTGACTGGGTTAGAGGAAAATGTAGTTAGAGGAAAATAAATTAATAATGTTTCCCACTCCCTCAGCGAGCAGCCCCCACATCTCCATCAGAGCTGCTCAGTGAGGGCTGGCTGTGCTGGGAAGCAGCGAGACGCTGCTGAGCCAACGTCCTCCTGATAAATAAACTCCTGACTCAAACTCAGAGAGACGTTCTTCGAGATTTCATTACACCTAACAAGAAAATGCAATGCAGCCCCCCCCCACCCCCCCAACCAGAACGTGCCATTTAAACAATGGCAATTTATGTGAAACAGACCACATCTTCTTCTCGTTGCTGCATTTCCTCCTTTCGGCCTAAACCTGATGGTGATTTGTCCAATTTATTTATTTTTAAAGAAATAAGGGATTTAAAATCTGTTAAGAGCCAAAAGTTTACTTCTACATCTGCTTTCTGTAAAAATAAACCAAGCTTGAAACTTGTTGACTGCACCACTAAGTTTTGATTTAGATTATCGCAGATGTGCCTGTTTGGTGAGCGGCTTTCCCATAAGGCTCTCCAATCTTTATGCAAACTGATATCTTTGCCTCAGCTGATAAATAAATAAGCCTCAGCGCTATCAGCTCCCATTTCTGAGGTGAGGGGGTTACCAGACCTGGATGTCTAAACTGAGTGCATTTAAGCCTTTGCATAAGTTTAACGGATGCATCAGGATGCGATGGCGTATTCAGCTGATAAAACAGGAAGCGATCGACACGAAAGCAGCAGCAGTGTTTAAACACATTACCTGTGCTTTGTGTGATACTGGAGCGCTGTCACATTTCTCCGGTTGTGCGCTCGCTGATGTTGAACTGGAGCAGCGTTGCTGTGTGTTTAAAGCGTTGCTGGAGATAAGGCCGCAGTGAAATGCTGTGTTCATCACTTTACGGGAGGGTGAAATAAGACGGTGTCTCGCTGTGGCCCTGCTGTTAAGTGCAGATGTCAGGGAAAAGGATCTTTTTTTTTTTTTTTTTTAAATTTTTTGGGTTCCCCACATTTGTCTTTTTCTTTTTTTTTTTTTTTTAACTGTCTTGGCTGCACCAATCTCGCCTCTTCCTTTTCTCTCAGAAACCTCAATCAGGTTTCTCATTCCGGTGTTTCGTCCCTCTCTGAAATTTTCCCTTCTCATATTCCTCCCTTGTTCTATCTGCACTTATTCTGATGATGTGATAGCGGCAGGGCTCCTCTTTGCAGCCAAGCTTTGTGGACTAATGCTATTCTACAGACTCCATGTCATGTTGATAATACAGAGACTGCAGCTTCCCCGAGGAGCGCAACAAACAGACGTACAGTGCTTCTTTAATTCCCATGTTTCCAGGCTGTATAGCATCTATAGAAAGCATCATATTTTACTGTGACTGTATTGGCCCTTCTCTTCTCTGTCTGTGTTTCATCATTCTGCTGGACTCGTGCCCAGAGCTGCAACCATACGAGGGCTATTTAAACATTTTGTAGGTGAAAAGAGGTCTAAGCCTCAGAAGAATCTCTGAAATGGGAAAACCTCCCATGCAAATTCCTGTAAGTGTTCACAGGGAGCCTGTCGAAGGCTTAACCACAGGAATGCATATGTCATAGGAGGAAAATGACATGAAATACTCCAAATGCTGCGCGGAACAGCTGTGTTTTTCTTATTGCTGAGAATGAACTGGCAGACAGAAAGAGGACGACACGGAGAGTAAGAAAAAGTCGAGGCAAAGCTTCAGTATTCTTCCCCAGTTTCTGCTCACATTAGCTCCAACGTATCTTTTAAAGTAAAAATGAAAGATTTTTCCATCATCTGGAAGTACAAACTCTGCACAGCTCACAGGGTTGCATTTAATTTAATTTATTTATTTTGGTTGCAGCAATATTAAATCGTGTGTAAATGATCTTTAAATTGCAGTGCAGAAATAATAGAATGCAATTTTAAAAGAGGGAAAGCTGGAAGATCACAAAATACAAACTGTGAAAAGTTGCAGTTTCTTTCCCCAAATTAAGGTTTATAAATCCTTCCCCCCCCCCTTTGCAAGTTATGCATCTTTCCAAAGATTTGAATTCAGGATTCCCTCAATGCCATGTCTCTCCCGTATTCCATCCGTGGATCCAGTCCGCGTCTGTGTTTATTCAACTGTTCGGCTCTGGAGATGCCGGCACCAGGGCCAGGCTGTATGGAAAACTCTGTGGCACTTTGAGGGAAGAGGCTCTGCCGTGTGGGCCAATGCAGCTACAGTCTTTACAATGTCAGTGTCACTTAATCATTGTCAGAAGGTTACTCACTAAATTGCTGTAAATGTCAATTTCCAGTTTTGCAAAGCCGCCCCCGGCCTCATGAGAGATAAAAAGGCTGATTCCATTTCAAAATGATCTTAACTGTCTCTCATTGATAGAGCCCGAGCATGCTCAGCTTGGACTCAGTTTGCATTAAAAGCTCTGATATGAGAACAATATCAATCTTCTTATTAACCTCTCTCACACAAGTGTGCCCCCTTTGATGTGGTTTTCCTTTGAAATTATTGTAAAGCAAATGTAAACACAAGTCAACATCAGCCGGAAAGTTTCAGATTAAAAGTGCAAGTTATGAAGATCAGAATTCCCCACAGTTATCAATAAATACCTTTTTTAAATTGCTTCCTTTTAAATGATAAATGACCTTTTAGCAGAACTCTGCTGCAGCGTTCATATCTCAATTTCCAAATGCAGACAAATGGGCAGCACCAGACCACGCAGCGTGCCAGCAAACCACTGTGGTTCCTCTGGCTGGTACTTAAGCAGCCATCAGTACTTTCTTGGTAGTACTTCTGTACTTTTACCTCAGTAAACCTTCTGATTGGAGTAAATGTGCACTCTTGTTTTGCTCATCTCGCACACACCACAAATTTTAGGGTCTATTGAACTTCTGAAATTTTTAATGAACTTTCGGCTAATTTGCTTGTGCTCTCGTTACGTCGCAGTGCCGTTTTTAATTTGTCTCTTCTTTGAGTTTTTGGGTTTGTGCTGTTGATGGAGCCAGCAGTGAAGAACTTTCCTTCACTGAAGCTTCTCTTGATTGACAGCCTGTTTTAATTTTGCTGGGACAGAATAAGAAATAATGAAATATATCATTATTTTTATTTGTTTTTTAGTGAATTATAAGTCCTCTTATTTCACTGTTCAGAGCTTAGCATCTCTCCCATGAGGTCAGCTCTATTTGCTTAACAAGTGCCATATGACATCAATTAGTTTATTGCAGCCCGCTAGTTTGGGCTTTGTTATAATGTAAGCCCCTAAACTGCACATTATATCTCCCACATAACAAGCAATAAAACCAGCTACTATGGCAGCACTGCTGTTTTCAGTTTGCCTCTTATATTTTACTTTCCTGTAGAGTCTTAATTATTTTATGGGACATGGAAACCTAGTCAGTATGAATGATGCAAGAAAAGACCGTTTACTCTCTTTTTTTTAAGAAAAGTGGAAGTGGAAGTGTGGAAAAAGTTTTCACAGGACCCAGTGCAGTCTAAGTGCACCCCATGATTCAGTAGCTTGTAAAACCACCTTTAGCCGCAATAACTTGAAGTATCTGTTTGACTTTAATAGTCTGCCACGTTATTCTGGACAAACTTTGGCCGCCTCTTCGTTACAGCGTTTCTCCAGTTCATTGAGGTTTCTTTATGCACAACATTTCAATTGATTGGGTTTATTTTCCTCTTCAGCTGTTGTGTTGTAGATTGGCTGGTGTGCACGACCCAGTTTTGGCCAAGCTTTTGCTGTCGGACAGACGACCTCACATTTGACTCTAGAATGCTTTGATATACAAAGGTGCTCGTGGTCGACTTAATGACTGCAAGGTGCCCAAGTCCCGTGGCTGCAAAACGAGCCCACGTCAGCACCCATCCACCACAGTGCTGACAGCTGGTGTGAAGTATTTGTGCTGATATGCGGTGTCTTGCTTTCTCCTAACGAGGCGGTCTTCATTATGGCAAAGTATCTCCAATTTAGTCTCATCTGTCAAAAGGACATTATTTCAGAAGTCTCATGGTTTTCAGCGAGAAGAGGCTTTTTCCTGGCAGCCCTTCCAAACAAGACACACCTACATCTAACTGTACTGCCACAAACTTTAACATTTAGCATGCTAACGTAGCTCTTGTACATTTGTGTTCAGTTTCCCTGAGCATTGCACAATCAGACCTTGGGTCAGCTTTTAACGTCAGCTTTCATAGAAGTGGCCAGAGTTGCTGATGCTCAATTAATCAAGTGCATTTGATTAGCGGCACCTGGGAGCTACTTTGAGTCTTAATTAAAGCGGTGAGCAGTAAGGCTGCATAGAAAAATATTTTCACGTCTGTAAGTGCCAAATTTTCATTAACCATTAACACCAGCTGTGAAATCTCAGCATTAACAGTTTTACCAATGACTCGTTCATTATGGTAGTTAGGGGGATTTTTGGAGCTCAGTGAGTGTTTTGTTGAAGACTTGTGAGTGACCGCCAGGTAAAATGAAAAGCTTGGCTCAGTAAATTGAATGCATTTAGTTCAGTAACCATGGTGGCAAACTTGGCTTTCTGAGGCTATAGCTACCGCTCTTTAATAAGATGAATTGATGAGAAGATGAATATAAGAGCACAGTTACAGCTACTGTTGCCATGGTTTTTTATGTAGGTGGATATAGCTCAGATATCAATAACAACATATATTTATGCAAAAATAGCACCCTTGCATCGGCGGCTGCAGTGCTGATGGAAACTGCCAAGAAGGTGTTCGCTGTATCCTCTGGACGGAGGAAATAGGACAAGGAGACTTGGTGGTGGAATGAGGAAATACAGGAAAGCATTCACAGGAAGAGGTTAGGAAAGAAAGTGAGGCAGTCAGGGAGACGAGGAAAGTAGACACGAGGACTGGGGGGGCAAAGAGAGAGGCGGCAAAGGCTTATAAAGTCAATGGATTATTTGTATGTGAGGTGACTGTGAAGTGAGTGTGCTGAGAAGGTGGAAGGAGTACTTTGAGGAGCTGAAGAAATGAGAGAGAGGAGAATGGATGGAGAAAAGTTAATGAATCAGGAAGTGCAGAGGATTCAGAAGGAGGAAGTGTGGGCAGCCATGAAAAGTGGAAAGGTGGCTGGTCCAGATGACACACCTCGGTGGGCTTTTTAATAAGATTGAAAAAAAAAGAGAATGCCCAAAGAATGGAAAAGAAGGGGATTGGTACAGATGTTCAAGAAAGAGGTTGATGTGCAGAACTGTGGCAACGACAAAGAGATAAACGTGATGAAGACATCCTGCAGCAAGGCGGCAACCCTAGCTCTGTGTGTCAAATGTTTAGGTACTCCTTGGCCTCCTTTAGCAGTACTTGTAATAAATGTAGCCTGTGTGTAGCTTTGGAAACCTGGATCAGCATCCTGGAAAATCCTGTAGCTCGCCAGGCCCCCCAGGGTAGCTTAGCCACTGTTAGCTCTACCCCAGCAGATTGTCCCAAGCAGCCAGGAAATCAGGCCAGCTGGGGGGTGATGAGGACGACACATAGTCCTAAACAACAGCCTCCAGCACAGCATCAACCCGTTCACGTCTAATGGTTTTTCTGCACTCGGCGACACACACACCAAGAGACAAACTCTGGTTATTGGCAACTCTGTTTGACGCTAGCAACACCGGCAGCCATAGTTGATTGTATTCCAGGGCGGCAAAGAAGGAAATTTGAAGACTAAATGTAGATTTGGTAACATAATAATTAACGTCAGCAGTAATGACACCCAGTTATGCCAATCAGAGTTTGAATCGTTGTGTAACTTTGCCAAGACAATGTCGGACTCTGTAGTTTTCTCTGTGCCTCTCCCCTCTGACCAGGAGTGACTTGAGGGAACTGTGTGTTGTGATAAATAAAATTTAATTGAAAAATAATTAAAATGGCCAAACAATATTCACCTCAAGGGAAAGACCCTGTAAGAATACAGAGAATCAATCAGACATTCAACAATCAGACAACCCTGTATGAGCAAGCAAGTGGCAACAGTGGGAAAGAAAAGCTCCACTTCAACAGGAAGAAACCAGGATCAGGGAGGGGCAGTCATGGTTGGGGTAGGGAGAGGGAGACAGGACAAAAGACACACTGTGGAAAAGAGCAAGAGATTAATAATATTAAATGATTAAATGCAGAGAGGTGTATATACAGAGTGAAAAGAGGTGAGTGAGAGTGTGAAGGTGGTTCAGGACATGAGGACAGCAAGACAGTGGTGAGGCGTGCAGTAGAAATAACAAATGGGTTTAAGGTGGGGGTGGGACCACATCAGGGATCGGCCCCGAGCCCCTTCTTATTTGCTATAGTGATGGATAGGTTGACAGATGAGGTCATGAAGAAGTCTCTGGGGACTATGATGCTTGCAGATGACATTGTGATCTGTAATAAAAGCAAGGAGCAGGTGGAAGAGAGCCTGGAGAGGTGGAGGTATGGACCGGAGAGAAGAGGAATGAACCAGAGCAGACGCATGACAGAATACACGAGTGTGAATGAGAGGCAGGCAGATACAGCAGTGAAGACGCACGGGGCAGAGATGGTGAAGGTGGATACATTTAACTACATGGGGTAAGCCATCCAAAGCAATGGACAGTGCACAACTGAAGAAGATAGCGTCAGGGGTGATTTGTGACCGACAAGATAGCAACAAGAGTGAAAGGGAAGTTTAACAAAATAGTAGCGAGACCTGCAGTGATATGTGGTCTGGAGACAGTGGCGCCACAAAAAGACTGGAAGCTGAGCTGGAGGTGTCAGAGCTGAAGATTTTCACTGGGACGGACCAGATGACCGGTGACCCCCGAAGGCAACAGCTGAAAGAAGAAGACGAAGCACAGTCGTGTCAGTGACCCTAAATTTAGTACAAATGTTCTTCACTTTGTTTTACTGACAGATAATTATCAGCAGCTGGCGCATAATTATATTGCAGCAAGCGGTGTCCGAAATGTAACAACAGCTTTCAGCACTTACTCTATTCCCTAGCTGGTCCTCAATGTTGTGAAGTGAGCAAGTGGACAAGTGAGCATGGCCAAAGACAAAAGCATTTTGCTTTTCAGTAATTTGAACAATATGTCCTGCTTTGTAAGAAAGGCTGACTGGACAACTACATTATATTCTCAAAAGTATTCACCATCCAAATCATAGAATTCACTTCATGGCCACAGGTGCATATAAACCAAGTACCTAGGCAAACAGACTGCTTCTGCAAACGTTTGTGAAAGAATGGGTCGCTCTCAGGAGCTCAGAGAGTTCCAGTGTGGTTCCATGATAGGATGATACCTGTGCAGCAAGTCCAGTCATGAAATTTCCTCACTACTAAATATTCCAAAGCTCCTTACCGTGCATGGAGGGTTTCACCCCAAATCCGGCGCCCCGAGACTGTACGCTCAGTGGCGGAAAGGAGGCCGATGACTCGTGAGTGTCAGAACCGCTATCCTGGATTAAACAACAAAGATCCATAAATACATCAGGAAGATGGCCACAAACCATCAGGTGCTTAGTGGGTACCTCAGGCAGCAGAGACCTGAGATAGAAGAGAAGCAAGAACAGGATCGATCATGGAAGGACAGATAGTCCTACCAATGAGTGGACCAAGCTGGGCTGAAGGACAGCACAGAGGCACCAATCGTGGCAGCACAGGAACAAAGCGTACAACCGCAAATTAACCACAAATGTTACATTTAAAATAAACTGACAAAGAGTGTGTTTACTGGCTTCCTAACACCCCAGGAGAAAACCCTATTTAGGGACACTCCATTATGAAATTAAGTGATAGATTTTAACCACCGAGCTACAAGCATATACAGAAATGTACAATCTGTGTTGGGCTGCTGTCAGTGTGACAAAAAATGCTTCTGATCTTATTAAAGTGCTAAAGTTACCAGGCTTCTTGCAGGTCTTTAGCACAATAGCAACCAAACGTTTTCACCAACTTTTTATTCATACACTCATCGCAGTCATTGTGTGTGAGTGTTGCTTTACGGCCTTTAATTGGCTACTGTTGTCTCCAGGTTAACGAGCTGTGGTTGTGGTAACAGGCGCAGGTGCCCCCAGCTAACATGATGCATTTAATGCATAACAGCTGCAGAAAGTCGTTACAGATTTGAAGCATAACATAGCGTGAGGTACAATAAATGGTATTTTCACCAGCGAGCAATATGAGCATCCCCCTGGACTCCAGTTTTATCGTCACCTTTTTGATATATTCACTTCTGTTCCAACTTTGTAGAAAAATATCCTGGTTTTGGTTTCTGCTATTCATGTTTCATGCTTGAAGAGCATTTGCTGTTGTAAAATTGGTCTAATGCAACCACACAGAATAGAGTGTGGATTCTAACACCTTACGTATCACAGGGAGCAGTTTCATTAAGTGTTAATACCAAAAGTTTTCACTCCTCTTTCCACATAGTCTCAGGAGCCCGTAGTCTCTGCTTACTGTTGTTTTCATAGCCTAAAATTAGCTGTTAGCTAATAAACACGCAATAAACAGAAGAAATGTGTTAGTCAAATTCATGCAATTATCACCAAGTTCAGAGAGAAATGCGACGTTTGTATTGTTCCATCTGTTAGGAAACTTCATACTAACTCCACATCCACTTTAGCAGAACGTGTGGCAGATTTATATACAACACATGTTGAACGGTAAGCAAACCCCTCCATAAGCCTGCGTATGCATATGCTCTTCATCCTAATCTTAGACGTGGTTTACTTCTGCAGCTCCCGTTTGAACCTCATGGAATCTTAGAGGAGAAAACAAGTGATACGTTAATGCAATTTCCTGTCAACCTTGTGAAAGCAGCATGACTCCAATTTAGCATTCCTCCAAAATGGAAGATTCCAGCTTCTTAACCCAGACACATGAACTCACTCAGAAAGACAAATCCACTGTTTTGATCCCGGTGATCCAATTACTTTATGCACTCACAAAAAGGCATTCACAACTGGCACAAGCAGGTAAATGAGGATAGAATTAAATCTAGAGTGATTCAAAAGACTCTGTGTCTCATTAGTGTTATCAGGATGGTGGATTTCCAGCACACATCCTAGCCCACACTCTTTGAATGTTATCAGCCCATTAAAAGGCCATCGTCAGTCCTTACAAGTCCCATACACATCTGCTCTCCTGTGCATTAGACCTTGTCCTGCTGCTCCATCACCAGCACATCAGCATCAGCTCTCCAGCAGCTCCTTTCCTTTGCATAATAACAAATGCGTTTCTGTAACTGGCCTCTTGACCCGATTCAGTTGTCACATCTTGCATCAGAATCTCCTGGTTGGAGTTCAGACATCACAGCAGGTTGAACCAGCTCATTTTCATTCCCACGCCGTCAAATAATGTTTTGTCTCACAGCTTCTGCATATCACAGTTTTTTGTCCTTTGGCAACAGTGTGCGACGCATCGGGTTTTTCCCAGCGGCGAGACGTGTCTCGCACTCCCAACTCCTCATTTACTGGTGTAAAGGTTGGCATTTTAACCCAAAACACATTCGTTTTCTAAACCCGACCGAGCACCTTTCAGCGCCTATGCATAAAAAATCAAGAGGAAATGATAATGAAACCTCCACATGGAGACTCTGTAGGCCTCTGAAACTGGAGCAGTTTCTCGCCGCAGCCAGTCGTTGTGTGTCGTTGTGTCTCCTTGTTAAAACTGTCAGAAATTCTGGAGGCTGAAGACGTGGTGGAGGTTTCATCTGCTCGACTCTGAAGCGAGTCTGACACTCTTGGCCTTCATGTTTGTCACATAAAAAGTTTGGGTTTTTTTTTCCTTTTCCTTATGCTGATTAGCTTTACGCACCCAAACCACTCAGTTAGGTCCAAGCATCCGTAATACCTGGTTAGGTGTTTAAGATCAAACACACGTTTTTAGAACATGGTACAAATTTATTGTGTAGTTCTTTACACGGCAACAAGATGTACAAAAATGTTTGTCACTGGTTACAGAGGATTATAACAGCCTAGTCCGCCAGAAGGCAGACAAGCATATGTATGGCATGAGATATTTTCTGTAACTAAAAGGGAGCACAAAATAACATTTTAGGTCTCTCTTTTTCAAAACGGTGACACCGTGATAGACGAATATTATGGGTAATTTGATTTGATTTTTTTCTCCATGAAATACTCTTTCAGACCCTTGAAAGACCGGCAATAAAAGACTTCTCACCAAATGTGCCTGTGGTTGAAAGATGTGTGTAAATGGCGGTGGAGTATCACGCTGTGTTGAGAGCTGGGAGACTTTCCAAACCCAGCGGAGAGCTCATGTGCAGAAATGAAGGCGGCGGGAGCTGCGGTGGTGGCGGTGGTGTTGGGTGGGGGGTATGAGAAACACTATTTCCTGTGTTTCTAACCAGCCCTGCTTTCACCAAAGCCCCGAGCTTGTCAAAGTGACAGCTCCATTGACAGCACACTAGTGACACATTGAACCGGCGCGAATAATAACAGAGACTCAAACTGAAAAATAGCCTGCTGCAGTCGTCCTTTGTCAGTGACGCCATTAAAATTCTGTGGGGAAAAAAGCTGGCCGAAAGCCTGTGAGCAATTACTTCAGTGGATGTTGCAACTGTACGGAGAGTGGAAGCGTGACGCAGGTCTGAATCTGTGCCGATTCCGGTTCATTTATTGTCATTTCTTTTGTAATTCTGAGCGCTGGGGTGCACGGATGTCCACAAGAAAGACGCACATGGAATCAAATCAATGTAAATGCGCCTCTCTGTCCAGCATGTATGCTTCTCTCCGTCTCCCACTGGGGATCACATCATCTCTCTGGAGGAATTCCAGAGGACTCTGGCCACAGGTTATTTGTCATCCCTCATTTCTCCTTTGATCCCAGGGCTTTCCAGAAGCCATCGCTGTCACCCTTTTGCAATTAATAGCAGGCTTCTTTCAGGGGAATTCTACTCATTTGTTTTCGTTTTTCCCCGTGACTATCCAGCTGTGTCTGCACAAGACCCACAATAATCTCTTCTTTTTTTTTTTTGGGCTGTTGCCGGTGCCGACCAGCAGGAAAAGAAGCCTAAATTCAGTTTGAGAGAGAACAAGAGAGGTGGGGTGGCTGTTACATGTTTGTGCCAGTGGGCAGGATCAATTGCTCTGTTTCTTTTCGGGCCCACCTCGCACCTCAGATGAGGTCATTTTTTTTTTTCATTCAAGTAATTGGTCTTGATCGGAAACAGGAGGGCTTTGATATTCTCTTGATCCAAAAATATGAAACTAATTATTATTTGGAATCAAGCAGTTGCTTAGTTGGAAAATTCAAAGGGATATTTCTTCCTGCAGGGATAAAAACTCTGTTATTGTTCACTTATCTCCTCTGCTTATTAATCAGAAACCAGGTTTTAATCAGGAAGGAGGCATTAGTCTGAAAAGAAATGGAGCCCAAAGAATCCTGGGAGCCAGAAAGCATTAGCTGCAAGTGTTGTGCTTTTTGTGAGACGCACGCCAGCCTGTGTAAACCGGGGCTTTTAGTCCCGCGCGAAGCATGTGGTGTTCGGTTGTGTCCAAGACTCCAGCTTTGGATTCACACGGCGGACAAATGGAAGAGTCATTTAGTTTGTATTTACACTCGAGCTAATTACTAAACAATATCAGGTGAAGGCAAGGTCACAGCAAATGATTTCTAAACCAATTTTCCAGCTGGAGCCTGGAGCATATTACAGAGATCTTCAGGTGCAAATGGGTTGAAACACCGGAGACCAAGAATCAGTCACAGCCTCGACGGCGCTCCGATTTGGACTCAGAACGAGAAAACAAACAGGAGCACAGCTGTTTGGAAGCCGTGTGATCTCCTGAGTCTGCTTTCACTGGCCTGCTTATGAGCTTTGTCATGTCAGCCGGTGCCTGAGTGAAGAGAGACCTGACTGATAACAGTGCGATGTGGTCTGATCCTAATATAATCATTTAGTGTTGCAGTAAATGACTTTTAATGTTTAATTTTTAACCAGACTCAGCAGCTGAACATATTTACTCCATTTCACATTTAAAGTCTCTCAGCGAACTGCAGCCAGCTCACAGGTCCAGACTTTGATTTTTGCACTGATGCACTCGCTTTGTTTTTAGCCGTGTGATGAATTTCTTTTTAAGCAGACTACAAATGGGAAAAAAAGACACCCAAGGTTTATAGTTTGTGTCTCTTCTGATCATTATTTGTGGTACAAAATATGAAACATGACATCAGTGTTGTTTGACCCGGGACAGAAGCAGCAGAGACAGTCCAAGGCAGCATACCTCCACCGCGGCAGAAAATTCCTTCCACGCCATGCATGAGCTAAGTCCCAGGATCCAGAGAGATGCCTGGAGCCCGATTAGATTGTAATATTTTTTTTTACCAGTTCTTCTTTTTTTTCAGTTTTAGATGCATTTGTGAAGCCCCTGTGATAAACTGGCAACCTGTGTGCACTCGGCAGTGATGGGCTCCGACCCCGGCAGCCGTGAATCGAATAAGCAGAGGAAAATAGATGGAAGTATCTGTGAAGACATGTCCAGTCTTACAGGAGCAAATAATAAAACAGCATTTCTAGATGCACATACAGGCTGACTCCAAAAATGAATCCAAATTTTCCTGCAAAAAGTAATAAAAGTAATTCTGCTGGAAAGGAAAGGAAAGGAAAGGAAAGGAAAGGAAAGGAAAGGAAAGGAAAGGAAAGGAAAGACTGAACCTAACCTCCTCGATGGAGGGAAACATGTATACACCTGCTCTAAGTGGCCAAACTCACTGACTGTGTGAAAAGTTTGTCATCACTGTATTCATTAATGTACTGAATAAGTGTAACAGCGCACACAGCAAACACTCCATCCTTGGTAAGTGTTGCTCTCAGCTGCATATACATGGAAACTGAGAGGAAACGCACAGGTGAGTGAACTTTTTCTAATGGTGGCTCGGTTCTGTTAAGTATTAAGCCCTACCAGCGCACAACCCAAAACCCAAAAACCTGCTCCCCTGAATGGAGTGCAGCCACTGTTACTGTAACAGCATGTCAAAGATGTGTATCGAGAGCCTGGAACTACATCAGCTAAATGCAGTCCATGGCTGTCATTTCAATGCTTTTGCAGGTATCAGTTACAGCTGGCCCGAACTGTGACAGCTTAAAACGACTGTTGGAGAAAAGTCCGATCACTCTCTGAAGAGTGTTTGTCAGTGGCCGTCAGAGTCTTTTTAGTTTGGAACACACACTTTGAGTGGACAGATGGAATGAAGCACATTGGTCACAGTTTGAATCCAATAAAACTGCAACAAATCCCTGCTGAAAACAACTACTGGTCTCCACAGCAAATGCAGCTAGAAATTCTTTGCTTTTTACTGCCTTTCAAACCTGCAAGGGATTAATATTTGAGATTCAAAAGATATCTGTTGGCTCCCGAACACCATTACACTTACAAGATTTGATATAAAATCAAGCCCAGAAGTAAAACAATAACTCCACAAATAAAAAAAAAGGGATCGCATGAACCGGGGCCTCTCTGCAAATAGAAACGCTGCTGATGATCGGTGTCAAGAGACCGGAGGTTTGCAGAGCACTGAACGCACCGCAGCACAAAAACAAATGTCAGCAGCTAAACAATCACAGAGCAGCCTGCAGCAGACTTTTCAAATCAAATACGCAAAGGAAGCAAGGTTAGGGTTCCTGAACATCATTATAAAAGATGCACAAGCAACACAGAAAGAGAAGGAGTGAACACGTCAGATGATCCGCAATATGGAGGAGTGCAAAAAAAAATAAGACAAACGTGACGTGGCCAATGTTCAGTCTGGCTTATCCAGCTGTCTGTCAGCCAGCACTGGCCCTCATTTTGCAGGGCCTGGATGGCCACTTTATGCTATGATAAACAGGAGGGTGCAAATAGATCTAAAAAAAGACAGATTTTGTACTTCCTCCTGACAGAAATTAATAATTAGGCTCATAACTGTGGTGCACAGTGCTCCAAAGAAATAACTGCATTTCTTTTTTGACACATCCCAGAATGTGCTGTTTTTAGTAGAAACAATTATAACTTATATAATGAGGCTGAACGTGCTTCTGTTGGAGAGAAAACCATTCAAAGTTGTCACTTTGAGTCCTGAGATATTGTGATTGATATTTATCCATCATCCATCCTCCCTTTCTCTTCCGTTTGTGCTGTTCGGGATCGCGGGGGGGCTGGAGTCTATCCCAGCTGTCACAGGGTGAGAGGCGTATAAACTAATCAAAGACACCGGAAAATAAATAACACTGTATTTTATTGAAAAATGATTGGATCAAGCCTCTGGCAATGCGCTTTAAACATATAAAATGTTTGATGTTTAAATATATCAGCTCTTGTGTGTGTGTGTGTGTGTGTGCAGGGTCTTTACCGTGCAATGTAAAGCACCTTGAGGCGACTGTTACTGTGATTTGGTGCCATATAAATAAACTTGAATTGATCGCTGTAGAAATGCAGTTATGCTCTCATGCTGGAAGCAGCCATCAGAAGATGGGTGCACTTTGACCGTAAAGGGGGGACGGGCACGATCAGCAGCGTCACTCAGGTCGGCTCTGCCGTCTCAGTGATGCTCGGTTGGTACTGAGGGACCCAAAGTGCAGCAGGAAAATCTGCTCCACACCATGCAGGGCAGAGTGGAGTAGCACCCACTGCGGTCTTCTGCTGCTTCTGTAGCCCATCTCCTTCCAGGTTCAACATGTTGTGCATTCAGAGATGCTCTTCTGCGTACCTTGGTTGTAATCAATGGTTGCTTGATTTATTGTTGCCCTCCTATCATTTCAAAGCTTTTTACTCTGGCATCGGCGAGGCACTTTGGCCCAGAGCCCTGAGCCCACTGCCGCTCGCTGGATATTTGCTCTTTTTCAGTCCATTCTCTGTAAAACACAGAGATGGTTGTGTTGGAAAATCCCCGTAGACGAGCGGGTTTTTGTCGCTAAAGTGATGCTCGGTTTGAACTTCGTCAGGTCCACATGCACAAGCACTGCGTTGCTGCTTCATGATTGGCTGATTAGAGAGTCGCATCAATGACCAGTTAAACAAGCGTACATAGAGTGGACGGTGAGTGTAAAAAAAAAAAAAACAGAATAAAAGTAACTTTAAAGATCACTTTATTAAAAATAAAAAAATAATAGAAAAACAAACAAAAAAAA
>VUQK01002831.1:8187-24581 GCA_015106715.1 Bujurquina vittata
CCCCCCCCTTCTTTGCTGGCTTAGTGCTTGACCGTATCTCCATGGTGAAACCACTGAACTCCACAGAGGATTACGTATAAAGGGTGGCTACAAGTCCCATGTGCACTAAGGCAGTTTCTACTTCTATAAGGACAGGTGGGCAAGAGATGCTATCTGGAATGACACTGTGTTTGATATGTTTATCTCTGATCTACGGGCTGACACGCAGGATGGGAATGTTCGGATTAGTGCTATTCTGGAAGATGCTCACAGGATTCAAGGGCTAGCATGTAACTTTAGAGTGGTCTGTTTAAAAACTAATCAAATAAATAAACTTGACCATGCTCTCTGTCTGCATCAGCACCTATTCAAATTATTCATTAAGTTTTACAGCTAGGGGAAAAAAAACCCCTGCACAACCCCTGGTTGATTGGAACGACTGCGCTGGTGCCTGTGTATTACTCATAAATATAGCAATAAAGTATAGATCAACAAAGGGGCGGGGTGGGTAGGTGGGGGGCATGCCACAGAGTTATTTGCAGACCTGCAGGCATGTGTGCCGCATACTGATAATGCTGGAACCCCACAGACACTGTGTGAATGCTAAGACGCCACAGAGAGGTGAGACAGCTCTTTGTGGAGATGCTGAGCTCTAATTCAAAAAGCCCCTTGGGCAAAGAAGGATCAATAAAAGGTTTTTTTTTTCTTCATTTTTTTTCCACTATTTTGAGGTGAAAATAAGCCGTTTGACTTTTGTTTATTTCTGTAAAGCCGAGTGCGTTTTCTCTCTTCAAACAATCATCAAACGAGCAACTGCACACGGGCATTTTTACACCCTCAAATAAAATAAAAAAACACTTTGATGACTGTCGAGAACAAATGCCCTCCCTTCAGCCTGAAGAAGAGGCTAATTGTGCCATTAGAAACTTTAAATTACAGGAAGTTTTTTCTTCAAATTCAGCGGTGCAGTTTGGCACTCAGGATGGGGAAGCAGCGACGGGGATGGCAGGAAGACAAACTGCAGTTTTATACTTTGATTGCAGTTGTATGAAAAATGTGTAACCAAATGTTGTGCTACTCTGCAGTATAACTGATTATCCAAATGCTGCAAGTTTGGCAGACATTTTTAATAGAAATCGTTTTCTTTTTAAACAATCAGTCACTCTCTGGGCCATCAGCGGGTTTTCAGGATCCAGGACGGTAACAGGAGCCCAGACGGACACTAAAGAGGCTGCTTTGGGAGCTGTTATTAAGGAAAAAGCAAAGGTTATCCACCAGTTGACACAGTTGTCATGAAAGAGTTGGTTTGAGAGCTTGTTTGATACAGCAGTTGTTTGGGGGGGTTTAGCAAACATTTTCAGCCTGGCTTGGTGCCTAAAACATATCAACTCTCTAACTTTGCTTAATTTGCCCTTTTACTGGAATGACTCCATTTATAAAAGCCAGCTCTGACACAGACTGGCTTACTGCTGTCCCGCAGAAAACAAAGCATCTTTGTGGCTCAGTTTTCATCCTCTTATTTAAAATCAAATTATGAGAAGCAATGTTTGCTGTGGCTGTGACAGGTCATAAATGGGCAAAAAATAAAAAAAACTATTCCAGAGATTTGATGATTAGGCGTGGAGCAAAAATGATGTTTTCACAGTGAGCTATTGTTTTCCTTTTTTATTTTGTTATTTATTTATTTTTGCACTGTGTACTGAAGTGGGAGGCGACCTGAAATGGCTGCAGTGTCATTGTTAGTCTTTTGGCATCTGGCAAGTAGGGTTTGCAACATTAACTGCATTTTAAGGGGAGAGTAGCAGCAAATTAATTTGCTAATGCTCACAAAGAGTTGTGAACCTAGCTATTGAACTCCATTTGTGTTTTAAATATGTACAAATGTAATGGAAGTGTAGCTTGTCCTCTCACAAAAAAAGAAGGTATCAGCCACTGTAGCGAATGCCCCAGAATAACCGTTGTTGTCTCGGTTTAAAGAAGGCCATGGAACAATTGTGCTCGTGATGGAATCAAACCATCATTGACTGTCACTCAGAAATGCAAAACAAACACTGCTCTCCGATGCTACAACAATGTGTTGAGGCATCTATCCTCCCCATACAGCCATGTGACAATGGAGGCTATGCGTCTCCTCTGCAGGCCCTGTTTTGAGTGACTCACAATATCAAAGCTCTGATTTGCAAGATCCAGTGTGGATCCTTGATTAAATCTTGAGCACCCAGCATAAGACCACACAGAATGTTAAGCTTGTCTGCACATGAAATTGGTCGGGTATGACTCACTATTTGTCACGCTTTTCGAGGCTATGGGGCGAGTAATTAAATAAATCGATACACAATTTTAGGTAAATCAAACATCACCGTTATGGAAATGTGTCACGTCATCCATCCACGTGTGTGCTTACAGGCTAATGTTTCTTTCATTGTTCAGATACATCCAAACAGCCCTTCTTGAATCACACCGAGGTGTTCTCAGGATATGTGGAAGGTGTAATCCCTCTGTTTTGTTCAAAAATTGCTGTCAGCTCTCCTTCAACTTAGAAATGTGTAACACATGTCTGCTGAGGTGTGTCCAGGAGGTAGCTCAATCACATTTCACCCTTTTTAGTCTAATAAATAACAGGGAGCCAATAAAGATGATCTAAACTGGATTCACATGTGGAAAAGTTCAAGTGCAGATGGAGAAGATTTCCAGGAGAAAGTACAGCGTCCTCTTTTTTTGTATTTGATTAAATATAATTTATTACCCCTGCGACAGACTGGCGACCTGTCCAGGGTCCAGGGTGTACCCCGCCTCTTGCCCCATGGCAGCTGGGATAGGCTCCAGCCTTCCCACGAAGAAAATGGATAATTTAATTAAACATTTTGCCTGTAGGGGGCAGCACAACGGGTTACGATAGAGATAGCACTGTTCCCTCAAGAACCAAGGTTCTGGGTTTCAGGCTCAGGGGCAGGGTTTCTCGTTGCTAGCCCCGCCAATGTCTCCAGGGTGTACCCTGTCTTGTAACCTATGTCAGCTGGGACAGGCCCCCTGTGACCCTAAACCCAATAAGCAGCAAACAAAATGAATAGATGAACACAATTTTATGTGATTTAAATGTGACCAGCTCAAATCCTCATCTCAAGGCATTTAATAATTTAGCCGGATCACTGTATGGCACACTGTATATTAAATGCTCAAATAAGTAAAATGAGCATTTGTGGGGATACAGAGTATTCAGAAAAAACAAGACAAAAAACACTCATAGACATTTACACATAGACCCATCCAATAATGCAATTACTGACAACAAGAGAGAGCTGTCCCCTGCGGAGTGCAATCTCTGAAAAACAAATAACAGTTTGTAGCATTTCATAATAGTTAGCAGTTGCATGAAAAGTAGTTTCTCCAAAACTCTGGATGGAAATAGGAGTTTAGAGGTAACATAGATATAATGCTAAATGTGGATCTAAATGACCCCCATGCTCTTTTCCAGAGGGCACCATGTGCTTTAGTGCCGTGTTCTGCTATTCCACTCCGGGCTGTCTCAGGGTTGACAAACAAAGCCGGCGTGGAAGCAGCAAAAACTGCTGCTCCTACGGAGGCCGCTCGAGGCTGGCTCAAAAAGTGAGCCAGCCTCCATAGACTCCTTTTTTTTATTGTATTTTATTTAATTGGCTCTCCATCTCAAATTTAAGCCTTCATAAGAACTGATTTTTTTTTTAAAATAACTCACCCATCAGGATTTTGTCCTGGCCTAAAGTGAGGGCTGTTGCCACTTTACACCAAAGGTTTGCCAACAGCCAGCAGGCCGCCAGCGGCCTCAGCCTCCGCCACTGAACTCAACGGCTTCTGATACATTTTATTATTTTATCAAACTTTTTTAGTCTGTTTTGGGCACTGTGTTTGTGATTCAGGATTACTCTGAGCTTTCATTAGTGTGTGCCATTAGTAATTAAACATTCTCACATTCACCTGTCAGTGAGGAACATGTCACATCAAGGATTGTTCAAAAGTAGACAGAATTACATAAAGACTTTCTTATGCTGATGTTAATGTTACCAAGCTGGATATTTTTTTATTTATTTGAATGCAATTTCTTCATCCCTTACCCCGCCACCATAGGAAGACTTCAGAAATATGAGATGCATTTGTGTTTTCTAAATTCAAGAAAGAAAGGAAAGATTAGAAACCGCCATTCTGAGAACTGCCAGGAGGCAGCCATTTTTCAGAAATCGTAACTTGGCAAATGAAACTGATTCTTGTTTTACATCAAATCTATAATTAGATAAGCCTCAGAAAGAAACCTCTGTGCTTTCTAAACCGCTATCATGAAAAGCATTACAAATCAAACAGGAACCGCTTCAGACTGCTGTCAAAACCCTGCAGTTTGAGGGTAAACAGAGATGCACAACATTGCTGCAGATGGGTGACAAATTAAAGGAAAAATGGCGGATAAATCAGGGGAGGAACACAACACATCCAAACGCTCCTACACAGCTGCGCTGCATGGTACAATTAAGCAATTAGCATCCAGCTGTGCTCAGTGGCAAGTATGAGCGTGCTGAGCATGCCCAGTGGAGTCTGATTCTGGATCATAATTGAAAGCGGGTTCATTGTTGGGTCGTGGACGGAGCTTCGGTTTATGAGATGAGCAGAGCAGTTTGTTTTTTTAAAGGAAAAGAAATCAGTAAGTAAGGCAGAAAGTTGTGGTTGATGATGGTGGTAATGTTTGTGCATTACTGTGACAAGTAAGGAAAAACAGAAGAGTGGAGAATAAATCCCTGATGAGAGTTGAGCTGTACAAAAACCACAGTTCTGGCCTCTAGAGATGTGAAAAAGTTATATAATGGCATAAGCCATCCTCCACCATGTGTCAAAAACACTTGACCCCTAGACTTTGTGGCTCTGTTGTGCTGTAGCAGGAAATTTGCTGACATGATTTGGCTTCAGTCAGAGCCCTCAGATGGTGAATGCTGGGTCATCACATGGTTCATGTAGACTTCAGATAGTTCCTGGAAGTGCCTGGCGAGCAATTGGAATATGTGACTATAGAGAGACAGGCCTGTTACACAGTAAATAGTAGCAAATAACTGCATTTATCTGCAACAGCTTTAATATCATAGTGAAGCGCATGTAGTTCCATATGTGTAAAATATTCCAGGATTAGTGTCAACAGTGAGTGTTAGCAAACCATACCTTACGTCTTGACATGTTAAGTCATATTACCACGGTCAGTCTGGTAATACGACCAGACAGAGCTGGTTTTCATGGAGCTGCTTAAGGTGAAGGGTTTTTCCTGTATGGCAACACTTTGTGCTCATCTCTCCCAGCAAGGTATTACACATTACATGCCTATAAATAATCAAACGTGTTACTATTATAATATTCAAAAGTTTGTTTTTTCAATTTCAAGGTGAAGTGTTTTCAACTGGGGTAGAACAGGAGAACCTCATCTGTCGGTATCACCTGGGCAGAGTATATATCCAAGCCTATGTGGGCTTGATGTTGGATACTTGTGGACCCCTGCCTCCTCAGTACGCGACAGGGTTTTCTCAAAAGCCAGAGAGATTATTTCCAAAAAGAGAAGCTGACTGACTCTGTGCACAGTGGGGGAAAAATTTGTCTTAATAAAAACTGATTAGATGAATGAATGAATGAATTACAGTTAAGGTGTTTTGGCCGTGATTATTCCCATGCTGACACTGTTGCGAGCTTCAAAGATAGTTCATAGTTGCTGTTCATAGTTATAGTTGTTAGTATTGTATTCATTTTGTTTATCCATAAACTGTTTTGTCTCAGTGTTAGTTTTCCCTATTTAGTTACTTCCTGTGTTATTTTGATAGTCGGGTTTCCTCGTGCCTTGTTTTTTGTTTGTTTACATCCCATGTCTCATTTCTGATTTAGTTCAGCTGTGTGCAGTTCCCCAGGTGTCTCTACTCTGCCCTTTTCTCCTCTTGTGTATTTAAACCCTCAGTCTGCTTGTGTTCTCCGTTGTGTCATGTTTATTCCCGGCCTGTTAGCCTGAGAATTTTTTAATGCTTTCTTTATGAACTTTGTTTTATTTTTTTTGCCAATGTTGGATCACACCTTTGCCAAATAAAGGTTAGTTATGTTGTTGTTTATACCACTCTGTCTTAAAATCTCCATTTGGGTCTACTTTCCACATCCTCAACAGTTGAAAATAATTACCTGATTCAGTGAGGCTGACTTCAAAAATGGGCATACTGTAAATGCAAAATAACTGCTGTTATGAGGTAGGGTACATTTTAAACTGGATTTTGAGGTGTCAGTGAACAAAATCCACTCATCTGCACCATACACTCAAACTGCCTTCAACATCAATACAATAGACAAAGACCTCATTCATTTCAAATAATGGGATGACATTCTTATCTCAATCTGTTCCTGGAACCAGGAGGTTTCCTCATATTAAGTCATTTAACTCTGGCTGAGTGAATAACTGGGGGACACATGAGCTTATAGAAGATGGATCTTCAAAGTCCTCATCGCTAGATTGTTGTGCATCTGGAGACAAAACATCAGATTCTTCTCTTTTGACTAAGTAAAAATAGGAGGTGGTTTTTCATCTGAATGTGGCACAGGTGATGGCAGGCTGGAACAACTGATGATTTAGTTTTGGAACTGGAGCCCGATATATTGACTAAACAGAATGGAAAACCCAAGCTCTCTCTCTTTTCCAACAAACTCATGTCCAACAAACTGAAGGAGGTGCCTGTTACTTGTCTCAGATGCCCAATTTCTTATCAAAACAAGCAAAGTATGCATTTTCACAAATGCTTTGTAAATTTATGTTTCTATCTGCCAATCTTTGTTTGGTTTGTAGTGAAGCTTCCACAGTTATAGCAAAAATCATCTAGATCATGTGTTGCCACTTGCGAAAGCGAAAAAGTGATGTGATTGAGCAAAATGGATATATGGATATAATGGATATAACAATCAAGAGTGTACATGTACAGTTATAGCACCGACACAAAGAGAAGAAAATATTTGTCTTGACTTAGAAATCTTAGCTAGGAATTAAAGCAACAACAAACAAATAAATTAATCATATTCAAGCACTGCAATTTAATTTTTTTTTCTTACCATGTCCAGACCACTGGGACGTGGGACATTTCGTATATAAAAAGTGAAAACCGGGTAAAGCTTGAAAAAACTCAAGGAAATGAGTCTCAGGATCGGGGTACTGTTTCACCGCAGGGAGTCTTGAGGCCGAATCCTCCTGTGTTCCTTTGCTGAGAGAGAGTTAAGAGAGAATAAGAAAATGTTTGATACACATGGGCAAGCTTGGATAGGTAAATGCATCAGGAGATGAGGCATGGCTTTTATTTCTTTATTACTTAAATTACAGAACTTTATTAGTTGTTGGTAATTACATATATATATATATAAGATTAGCTTAACTTAGATTCATTGCTATTGTCATTGAACACAGTAACAAGTACATATATACAGTATATATATATATATACACACACACACAATATTTTCAGCATAAAGTCACATTTCAAAGTCCTTTTTTCTGATTTCATGAAGTTGGTTGAAATAAGATAAAAAGATTTACAATGAATTAGGTGTTCCTGGTTATTATTATTATGTGTTTGCAAGCCTAACATGTCCAAAATGTAATCCAGTTGGAGTAGATGATGCTACGATTAGAGGGCTCTGCCTGAGAGAAGAGGAGTCACTGCATATGAATACAGAGTTATAATCACCATTATCCTCTGATGAAAATGTATACCCTGACAAGAGTGAGTCTGTTACATGATGACATTAAGCCCATCCATGGGGCACAAGGGCTCGATGAGTATGGCATTTATAACAATGTATTGCATCTACAGTCAAAACCAGAAAATTTAAAGGTGTGTAGACAGATTTGTTTGTTTTCACCTCCAACACTGCTGGCTTATTGGTATGCTTGATCTGCAGCAGGACTTTTTGCCGAAATTTAAATGAAACTATTAAAACTATTAGGTTACAAAATGTCTTATTTATTATCAAAGTAGTACTTTCATTTTGATTCATTTGCACAAATGCAGGTAGAATAATGAGACACACATTTTCTCCGGCTGGCGTGGTTTAAAGCAACTCATTTAAAAGCTTGTTTAAAGTGGACCACGCAGCTACTCTTTCAAAGTAGGATTTTTTTTCTGTGCATTAATGGAATTTTCTTTTTCATCCACTTCACAATTGTTCACTTTTGCTGGTAATTAAAATAACTGAAAACAAGTCAAATAAAATCCTTTTTTAATTCAATAATTTTGGAAAAGTAACAAAAATGTGATATTATTGCAATGATCCTTACCAGTAATGCTAATATGCTAATTTACTGGGACTGTGTAACCATAAGGCTCACTTTGCTGCAACATTTAAAAAAAAAAAATTCAAAAATAGCTCAAAAGCCTCTTTTGATAGTAAAGGCCAACGACTAACCTTGTTGAACACTCCCGGCATGCTAGAAAGCACTCCACCATCATCATCAAAAGATGAAATTGTTATTATTTGACAAATTGTGTTACAACACTCCAGCAGAGTTCCCACAGACTTGCAAAATAAATGCTTAAGTGTGTTAAAGCTGTTCTGATGTAGTACCTGTCTATGTGTTTTCACCTCACTTACCATATAGTAAAAAAAAAAGAATAAGCTGATTCCACTTTTCATCTGGTCCTCAAGCTCAGACGTTATTTCTTGAATTAATGGGCTATTTAATTTAAATGGTAACCTATTAAAAACTGTCCACAAATCTAAACTATGTCCTGATTTGGTAGGAAGACACAATGTTTTGATTGTTAATTCTTGGAAAAGACGCCAGTAAAGTGAGTTATTTGTAACACCAGAATAGATGTGTGGGTATTTTATAAGTGGATGGCTTCACTGCATACAGTATGTGAATTCATCTTGCTCATTCCCCCGAAGGACATCATATGATGGTCCAGAGAACCTTCACAAGATCTGTGTCATCCAGCAGCCAGTGAAGAACAAAACAAGCATGGAAGGACAAGCGCTGCAATCAGAGTTGCTTAAAAGACGTGCCCATCAAGCGCATTCATTTTGTGGTCCAAACGCAGACTAAAATATCTTGGGCTGAGCCTGAGTTTGGTACAGTCTGGTAAGTTTTTCTGACACGTGCTGACCTATCGCTCGTTCACATCGACTGCACCTCTCTGCCTGGAGTGAGTCACAACCTAAACGACTGCTTAATCCGATTGAATCGCACATAAAAATGACAACTTGCGTTGGAAGACGCATGCAGGGAATGTTCTTGCTATATGGAATGAGAGAAAGCCTAAAGCCATGGCATTGTTTTGGATGTATGTTTTGTAATAGTTGTAGAATTACATGTAATTCATATGCAGATCTTCCCTTTGTTCTGTGTGAACATTTCCATGAATATTTCATCAGGCTTAGTCCGAGAAGAATCTGAACAAAAAGCTTCCTTGTGGCCGGCAGTGTTGCACAGCTGAAAACAGCACATAAGAAAGAAGCACAACTTCATACTGAATAGCCAGAGGAGACACGTATACGAGGCGGTACACCACTGGGAATCTCCCTAAAAAAAGAAACAACAGCATGTGGGAATGTATGATATGAATCACACTCAGTTCAGCTTGACCTTTGCTTTTCTGTGTGGCACATGTGTTAAACTTTCTTAATTTTTTCTTTGCTGCCTTTCTTGTAGTGAAAAAGACTGTAAATAAGCGCTTTTGTTATACTATAACTTACTATTTCTCCATTTGAACTGAATGATTTGGTAAATTATATACTGTTTATATTTCATGCCCTCACAGTACAGGGGACAAGAAGTCTTTATATCAATTTTAAACTGCAGATGTGTTTAGAGTGTTTAAATAGCCTATGTGTCATTAATAAATACCTGCTGTGATGTAAGGTTTTTGAGACGGTGGCGCTGACCAAAAGACAGGAGGGTGAAGTGGGGGTGGGGGGTGATTAGAAATGAGTATATCAGAGGGACAGCTCAGGGTGAGAGGTTTGGAGACAAAATTAGAGAGACAAGATTGAGATGGGTTGGGCATGTGCAGAGGAGGGATAGTGGATCTAAGGGAGAAATTATATTGAAGATGGAGCTGCCAGGCGGGAGGGAAAGACCACATTCATGACCATAGAGAAGATTCATGGATGTAGTGAAGAAGGACATGCAGAGAGCTGGCGTGACAGAGGAGGAGAGGTTGAGATGGAGGTAATGGTGCGGTGACCACCAAAGAGGCTAAAGGAAGAAGAAGGAGAATTTACAATCAGAAAAAAACACACAGAGACAGTTTCAAGATGCCCTTAAACCCAATGCAGGCTAACTACATCACAAACTACAACTGCACTAATTATACAGATAATAAAAAGCAAAAAATATATAAAAGACACATTTCCCTGAATCTTGATCATTCAATTTGTGGCTCTTATAAACTGAGGTTAGTTTTTACATCCCGCGGTCACGAATCTACACGCTGTCTCCAAATTCAAGTTTAATAAGATAAATGCTTCAGTTATTAAGCGTAACAAGTCTGCATGCGGCCAGCAGGGTCAAGTGTTTCTCATGCGTTTGTTGCAGCGCTTCATTGAAACACAACAAAAACTCTGAGGCGCTGTTAAAACTGTGGCCTGAAACTACCTGCAGCCGATAGCCCTCTCCCATCAATTTACACACTAACGCCGCAATAAAATGCAGACCGAGTCCTCGTTGCATCACCATTTGAAATATTGCTGTCATCCTGATCAGGCTGTGATGCATGGCTGTAGTGCTGCAAGACCGGCTAATCTCTTAAAAATCTTCCTCTCTGCTCCTTACACGCTTTCACTTTTTAACTTCTGAACGTCTAAGATGGTTTGGGAATGACTTTTATCTGTTCCAGCATCTAGTCTTAAGTGTGTGGGCAAATTATTACATAGCATTTCATCAATAGGAGAGGCTGGTCTATGAATAAGGTCAGGGGGCTGCAGTGGATGCCTTTTAACCCAGTAACAAGGGGCTCATTCTCAAGTGAGGGAGGTTTGAATGTTACTTTATCTTGTGTATACAGTGTATCTAACTGTGGAATAATGAAGGCCCACAGAAAGCAGTTTGTTTAAAAAGAATGTAATGACATTATAACAGATCTACATAGATTGCAGTGCAGTGTTACTTTTTATCAACTGCAGCAGGAGATGCAGAAGTTAGTATGCTCTGAGCAGCAAGTTTTGATCCTCCACAAAGCCAAAAACAGACTGGGCAGCTTTGATAAACTGTAGGCCGACGGGTGCGTCAATCACAGAAGTGACATCCTTTGTGAAACACTGGGTAGTCTTCCATAATGAGGGGATTTTGCCTTAAACAAGATATAAAATCCATCTGTGAGAGCTCTGAGTAAACTAGCAGGAGAAACTTTTTGCTAAGTTTTGCCTTCGTAAGCCAGCAAAGATCTGTTATCAGAAATGTCACAGGATGCAATAAAACCATTATTAAAAGCTTCAGTCATACCCTAATGCCACATTTAATTATAAGGGGGAGCAATGTGGAGGACTAATCTCTTAGCTCTGCCCGTCAGCAGTTTTTCTCCTGCAACTGACCAAAGTTTCTTTTTATTACTGATGGCCAATGATTCAGGAGAACCAGGAGTTGGATGTGTTTCTATTCTATATGCTTTGAAAGTAGCATGAAAGTCAGCCAAAGCTGTAGAAAGTAAGGTTTTGAACTTTGGAGGGGACTAAATTTTGATCTGGGTGTCCAGGGACTTTTACTTCATTTGAAAGTAGTGAAAAGGTAAGACAGTACGCATCTGACATTTGATTCTTGCAGACAGAAGCAGTCTTGCGAATTATGAGTATGGCAAAACCTCCTGGAAAAAACAAAGCAAGAAAACCCCACCTTGATCTGATCATTATATATTTGCTCATGATTATTTTACACTACAAAGCAACATTTTTTTGTTTTGCCTGCAGGAAAACCACATGAGCACAGGGAGAACACACAAATTCCACAGGATCCAGGTGCCAACCAGCTGGTTTGAGCCTAGAATGCATGTCTGTGTAGGTTCTCAGTCATTAGTCAGTCAGTAGTCTCTGGAGCTTGAAAAGGGTGACTGGACTTCTTTAAGTATTTAAGCCTTCTTCAGCCATCAAACCAAAAGGTGGAGAGGCCCAGGTATTTAAACTCCAGTGGGTGTAGTTCCCTGGAGGTGGTTGTGACCCAATATTGTTCACGTGCCTAATCACATGCGCCAAGGTGTGAAAGGAGGCGCGGGGCATTACAATCAGTGGTTTTGGGTGAAACCAATGTGGGACTTTGCCCCATTCTGTCAAGTGACCTGTTGAGGTCACCTGAAGAAAGGTGTGAGTGGGGGTTGAGGCGCCTGGGGAGAAGGTTCAGGACAGCAGTGTAGATGGGGGAGAGTTGGTGACGTAATCCACCTCCTCTGTTCAGTGATGGTTGTTCACAGTGGACATAGATGGCTTCTTTTACTCGTCTTTCAAACCGTCTGTCTTCCCTGTCCAAAATGTGAACGTTGGCATCCTCAAAAGAGTGCCCTTTGGCCTTTAGGTGCAGATGTACAGCTGAGTCTTGTGTCAAAGCCTACTTCTATAATACATACAAAAAAGAACAAAAGAATGAAACAGATGATCTTCGAAGCTAATTTAATTTTAAGTGTCCTTCTATGCTACATATATAGATACAGTGGCAGCCTCTCTGTGGCATTTCACATTTTTCTTAATTTGGTTATAGGCCTAAGGCATACTAGTATATTGAATTAAAGCTGTTCCTAGAAAAGTTACTCAAGCACTACTTTATGTTTGGCTACTCTGCACTTGCCACTCACTGCTTTCAGTTCCATGTTCACAGAGAGTATGGGCACAGAGCTTGGGATATACTCGGGTTTGTGTCCCTTGCTGTGGTGAGGTATTGATTGGTTTTAGTGTCTGTTTCTTGAGTTTGTTAAATAACCCATGTGAAATGAGGAATCGGATGTCAAAGCTAACTATACAGTACGAGCTTGTTGAAGGGATTCTGTGCAAGTCTCTGTAGATGTACACCACTAATACACATTTGTGGTCTTTCTGTATATTTACCTGGCAATCATACTTTTATCTTGACTTTTATGATGTCAGCTAAAAAAAAAATCTAATGCATATCTGCATCTGTTTCATATGCATGTGTGATGCTGGACTGAGATACCATGAAAACAGGTAAAACTACCTGTCTGTCTGTAGCTGTGCACAGCTCAGTGCCAGTGCCAGTGCATTCAAGAACAATGGGGCAAATTGTTACTGGCAGGCACACAATAATTTGCTTTTATCAGTGCAAAATAAATAAATAAAATGTTGTCCATGTGTTGCTCAATTCTAGGATGTACTGTGTTTGATTGTGTTGTGCCTCTTTTTCATTTGTCCTGACAGAAGTCATCACGCACAAAGAGCTTCTTTGTAATGGAATGAAACACAGCATAAAAATAATTAAAGCGGCGTGCTGCAGCCAATCTGTGAGCTTCTCATCTCTGACTCTTTGTTCTTGATTCTTTGTTTCTTTTTCTTCCTGTCGTTGGAATACTTTGCTGTGGTTGTTCGATTTCCACTTCGAGGTCAACCTGTCTGACCTGTGCTCGGTGTCACCAGCCAGGGGAGACCTGTTGTTAGCGTGTTCAAAGACCACACGCAACTCTCCAAAGGATTCACGCTGGCTGAATTGCGATAATCTAAGCTACAGAAGCACACAACAACATGAGACCATAATGAAGCCTTTGAGGGCACTTGTTGGTGCTGGCGGCATAAGTCACACGACCGTTACCAAACATACTACAGAGTCACACATTGTGCCAATATTTTTACATTTTTTTCACATTACTTTTACAGTTAATTTTTGTTCTGACTCACTAGTTACAGTAGGTTTAACCACCAAAGCTACTTGATTAGGTTTAAGGAGCAATCGTGGTTGGGTTACAAGTACTCTGTTTGGCTCCAGGTGACTTGGGCTGCAGGCATGAAATGTGTGAGTTTCAAACATAGCGTTTCAAAGTCATACTGTCAAAAAAAACAATTAGATATCAGTTTGTGTCCACAAACCCAAATAAATACAGTTTGTCTCAAATAGTTATGAGGCCAGAGGATAGTGGAAGTGTGGATACTGAGCCAATGCTTCGGGGGGATTCTTTGTCTATGACAAAGTTCATATTGGTGGTACATGGCAACCTAACATCTGCACAAATGCCATGATGCAAAGTTTCACGACAGGTCATTGCACATTACTTGTCTGTAGTTTTAATGTAAAGGCTCATTTATGCATATTTAAAAGATTTGCTTTGTCTTTTTTCATCACAGCACACTTCCGGTTTAATGTAATTTAGTCCAGGTTGGAGCTTCATCAAGCTTTCATGCGCCTTTTTTTTCCTGGAGTGAACGTTTCACAGTCACACACCTTCACACTCGGTGGAATAGACCGGGGCGCGCACTGTCCTCCACGCTTGACCACTGAGCAGGTGTGAGGTAAGACCCCACTAACCCTGTTGCGCATCAGTGCGCACAGTGGCAGCTGCAGAAGGAGAGAAAAAAGCACCGCACAGCTTTGGAGATTTGTATCGGCCACAAGCTCAACTCTTACAGCTCTGGGTAACTTCAGCCCACAGCAGTCTATCATTTATAGCATAAGAAGTGTGCTGTTGCAAACAATGAGATCTGTGTCTTTCTTTTTCTTCTATTTTTCTACCAGCCTTCTAAGAAACAGATAGTCACATGAGGAGCACTGTAATTCTCTAAACAAGCTATTAAAATGCACACAAACACACACACACACAATGCTGTGCAAATGCATTTGGTTGTAATCAGTGATGCAGTGCCATCAGGAAGTTGCATGACTGTTCCCAAATCCACTCTGCAGCTGAGCCATCCTCTGTAACAGGAAGAAGGAGACCTTTGATTTTAACATCTTGCAGTCTGTCTGGGATTACACAAAGAAACAAAAGACAGAGAGACTGCCCAAATCCACAGAAGAACCGTGGCAAGCTTGGAACAAACTACCTGCCAAGTGGGCCTGCTAAAGTTAAACACAATGCGAGGGGACAAATGGAAATTTTGAATAGAATTGAAAGGGACCGGCTGACCACTCGGTGCACCTTTCACTACAAGCCAAGCTGGCCCGTACATTTGTTCTCTGTGCTTCAAGAGCTTGATTCATCTCATGCCCACACCTATGGCCAGTTTAGAAAATTAAACTAACAAGCTCTGTCTTTGTACTGTGCTAGAAACCCAGAGAAAACCCACGCAGGCAAAAAGAAAAGAGGAAGCTGCCCAGTAATGATCCATGATGTCACTGATGCTGATATCAGTAAGCTATCAGAGGACAATAAAAGTCCTCATAATATATTATAGGGGATTATTTCCATCCAGTGAGATTTATGACAATAAATAAATAAATAAGGAATCTGCATCTTCTGGGGAACATAACCTTCTTATATAACATTTTATTGTAGGGCATGTAGAGAATATAAAATTATGCAACGCTAATGAAATAATTGCAAACAGATTAGTCCTTGATCTCAAGGATTTGCTCAAAAAACTCTTAAGCAAAGGCAAATGACTTCTGATACTGCAGGGAACTTTAATATGCAAATCCTCCATTTGAAACGTGGTCACATCTGTCCCTGAATCGCTAATATGAAGGCGATCGGCCTTGCTGGTTTGTCACTCGACACGTTTTTGACTTGTAGATAGAATCTGCGCAGGTACTCTAGATCACAGCAATTACACGCCCATCTCTGCATAAAGGAGGGCTGGTGCGGAGGATCAAGATAATAAAATGCAAATGGAAATGCAAAAAAATCTCTTTTAAGAGCGGAGTTTAAAGAGCTCACCGAGGTAGGTGCACTGTGCGCTCTGGACAACAGAGACTTGGCAAAAAGTATAATGTATGTTTTATGTCAGGGCCTGTGTGAATGTAATTATATTATGATGTCTCCCTGAATGGTTGGTGGAACAGAAAGGAAGCACTACAGAGAATGAACAAACAGCCGGCATGAGGGGGGGCCTCAATATATTCCTGCCGGCTGACCTGCGATCAGATCCCAGCAGAGCCCTCTCTGCTGAGCTGCTTCAGATTCTGGATCAGCTCCTGTCCTTTAAAGCTGCTCGCAGCCATGTCAGAACAAAGCTCCAAAGAAAATCACGTCTTTGATACCAGCGTTAGAAAGGAGCCTTTAAAGCTTATTCCCCACCAGAAAACTTAATTGTCAGTGATAGTCTTAATTTCTTCCAGCTGAAGCTGATCATAATGTAGAGAAAGCAAAAGAGAGGAATGTTTAAAGATCCTCGGGAAATCTAGGTGAAATCCCTGAAGGGAGACGGATCTTTTTATGTAAAATTAAGCATGGGGGGGGGGGGGGGGGGGGCGGCCAAAAGTGTGTTCTGTGGAACCCTTTTTTTTCCCCACTGTAGCCCAT
>VUQK01002831.1:24601-55323 GCA_015106715.1 Bujurquina vittata
AAAGAAAAGAGAAGGAAGTATGTAAGAACGGGTGGATAGTGGGGAGAAGGACGGGGGGGGGGGGGGGTTTTTTTTTAAAAAGGAGGGGGGGGGGGGGGGGGGGGGGGGTTGATGCTACAAGTGTCTGTAGTCTGAACCTTTTTGCTTCCAACTGTTAGAGCCTTAAACGATCTGAAGGAACATGGAAAGAGTTCTCTGTCTTAAAGTTTAAACAAGAAAGCCGCTTTTACCCATGAACTTTGAACCCTCACCTGCGCACACGCAAAGAAATGGTGCAAATATGCAGAACCTGTGAGTCTGCCGCCTCGTTTTAAAAAAGAAAAATCCCGGAAACGCCCCTAATCAAAATGCCTCACTAAAGATTTGTTTACTCTTCCCTCCCTAATCTGCATTTCTTGAGCTTAAAGTGGCGATTTTTGATTTGCTCCTACAACACTGAACGTGATCTTTGCAGGGGGGGGGGGGACTGCAGCCCGCTGAGGCTGTGCGCGACAGAGCCACACAACCCGGGTTGAGCCACAGCAGAAGCGCAAAGTAAACATTTAGATCATAATTTGCTCCCGCTTATAAACATGTCCTGGAGGGAGGGGGCATCATTACCAGTCTAGTCAGCTTTGATTGGATACTGCATTTTTTTTACCCCTTGTGAACTAAATCATATAGTCCGCGTAAGTGAAAGCCAGGGCAGAGAAGTGGATACGCGCTTCTGGAGTGAGCCAAAGTTTGCCGCCTAAGTTTGCCGGGGACCGCAGAGCGCACGGTGCGCCTCCTAATTAACGACCACGCCGAGGTGATTATTAAGACGAACTGAAGATGAACGACACGGGCATATTGTGCAAAAACAACCAAACAGACAGCTTCACCGATCAGTCATGTCAGAACTCAACCCCCTCGCCTTACAGTCAGATCGACATCACCACTTTCATGCACATATTCCCTTCAATTTATGGCATCCTGTGCTCAGTTGGAGTTATAGCCAACGGACTAGTTATCTACGCGGTGGCAGCTTGCAAGAAGAAAATGGTATCAGACATCTACGTGCTTAACCTGGCAATAGCAGACATGCTGTTCCTGCTGGTGATGCCCTTCAACATTCACCAGCTGGTCAGAGACAGGCAGTGGGTTTTTGGAAACTTCATGTGTAAAGCGGTCGTTGTGGTGGATGTCAGCAACCAGTTTACCACAGTGGGAATTGTTACTGTGTTGTGCATTGATCGGTAAGCGTTAAATCAATTGCTCTCACGTATTTGCTGCTAGTCCATGAAGATGTTTGAACGTTTTTCTTTTGGAAAAGTAAAAGTGTTGGAAATAGGAGATATGCTCCAAAGCGTGCTAACCAAAAAGAAATATGTATGTATTTATCTGTGCAAAATTAAGATAACAGCCCAATAATAGCTGAAAATAAGCAAAATTGGTTGTTTAATATCTGTAGTTACTCAGTGTCTTTGTTTTTTTTAATATTTCACGGTAGATGTTTTTAATTTCCAGAATTTTCACGCTTATCTGTTCAGCCTTATACTCTCCAGCCTTGCCTTTTTCGGAGGCAATCCTTCTATAAATGAAGCACTGAGTGGGCTTTTCATGCGAGTAACAACCCATGAAAACACAATCTTCCCTATATAAATGTGTGAAGCTTGTGATCTAAACACATTCAGGACATTAAATGAGCCCTTCCACCAAAGAGCTGAAGTGATAAACATCTCCATTTAGACCTAATCTGGATCAGGTGGCTTTGACACAGGTATGATTCTACACATCTCCAGAATAGTACACACAATACCTTTCTCCAGGGTCACTGGACCAGATAAATGTGCTCTGATTTAGCAGCACTGCCTCTACAGAAAGAATTCCTCACAGGTTTTGTATCTGCTAGTTTGTTGGGGTTTTTTTTCCATTATTTTGTGAGTTTGTAAGTTAAGCTTTCTCAATTCACCTTCAGTGTTTTGAATCACTGTTTCATAAAATAAATAACTGTAGTGAACACTAAAAAAAAAAGATCGAACAACCCTTTGAAAAAAAAATCAAAACTTCCTCAACTTCAAGAATTATTAATATTAAGACTAATTACGGGCTCTAGTCTCGAGTTAAAGCGAGATGAAACTCACACAAGCTTGAAACAAAAAGCAGCTGATGTCCTGAGTTCATGAAATCCAAATCACATTTTTTTGTATCTGTTTATCCAAGTTCACTGACGCAAGCTGTCCTCACGATTTCTGACATCAATTTTTCCTTTCAACAAAAAACAAAATATTATCTACTCAACATCTGCTGCTGCGAACTGTCATTTTATATATTTTCCCCCTTAATCTCTTATTAGGTAAAGTCCAAACTAGCATTACAGTGCTTTTCTTTGAATCCCCCTGCTGTTTATCCCAACAAAGGCCACTTTATCTCCGGGTGCCGTGTAATTTCATTTCATGGGAGTTTTGTGGATACCGACATGATCGTGTTTCCAATTAACAGCAGACCTAAATAATTGTAAAAACATTTACGGAGGAGTAACTCACATTTTAATGCCCCTGTGCGGATGGCTTTCCCTATAGGTTATAGATATGTGTTTAGGAAATGTCTATTTATTTGAAACTACACAGAGATCACCCGTTTCATTCTTCCTCTGTGCAAATCCTAAACAGATGTAGGGAAAAATATTCAGCATAAAATAATTAGTATAGTGTAAGGCTGCCTGGTGTTTTGATGGTCTATTGGGTCATATCAGACTTTATCTCGAATGGCCTAAGGCTGGGTCTGCGCCTAGTGATATGAAATATATTAAAGCTTAGCTGAGGACACCGGCTCTGAATGGTCAGAATGCTAAATTAATGATAAGAGAGGTAATGGCAATTTAGCAGCATGGCGTGGAGGAAATTACAGTAATGTTTTTGTGTCCACGCCTGTTAAATCTCTGCAGAAAGGTCAGGAACAAACATGCAGACAGTGACTGGCTCTAACTTAAATGGCAATCGTTGCTTGTAATGGCAAAAGGTTTTTTCTAGCTCTTCAAATTGGAGCACAATCAAAAGCGCAATCCATATGGAAATGTGTTTACATCCCATTGCTAAATCACTCTTTGTGAATTAGACAGCTCTATCAGTGCATTCATCACTTTAATGAGCGAGAGTCTATCTCCAACTTGGTGCTTGGTATTTGATGCTCTGTCCTCGTCCAGCAGGAAAATAAATGACTTTTCCAGCCAAAACCTTGCACTTGCATGCATGCGCTCTAGCAAAGTTGCTTTTACCATCTGTGTTTAAGAGAGTCGTTGAACTCGTAAAAAAAGTGAATTCTTCCTCACAGGTACATAGCTATTGTCCACCCCACCTCAGAAAAGCGGACCGTGCAGTGGACCATCATCATCAACATATTGGTGTGGCTGGGCAGCTTCCTCCTCACTGTTCCGGTGATGATGTACGCCAAGGTTGTGAGCAGGCAGCATTTGGAGGTGTGCATGATGTACCTGGACGGGCCTGAAGACATGTACTGGTACACTCTCTACCAGTCTATCCTGGGCTTCATCATCCCACTCATCATCATCAGCACCTTCTACTCGCTCACCCTCTACCACGTCTTCAGCTCCATACGTCGGGTCAAGCGCAAGCAGTCTGTGTGGGCGAAAAGAGCCACGAAGATGGTGCTTATGGTCATCGCCCTGTTCCTGATCTGCTGGTCACCCTACCATGTCATCCAGGTGATCAACCTGAGCAACAACAAGCCAACTGTTGCTTTTGTCTACGCCTACAACATCAGCATATGCCTCAGCTACTCCCACAGCTGCATCAATCCACTCATGCTGCTCATCTTCGCCCAGAATTATCGTGAGCGTCTGTGCCGAAAGAACACGCTGCACAGCTCCCAGCACTCATCGAAGGTCACGGTGGTTAAAACAGATGGTTCCAGTACAAATAATGACCCCAACTACCGCTGTACGGTCATCTAGCTTTTTGTATAGAAATATGTAAATATTTTGCTGCTTAGCACGAAAGAAAGGCCGAATGAATGGAATCACCGTGAACTCATACCGCATAACATAACGGCTCTGAAGCATGAGCAGCAAACGCAATCGCAGCTGAAAAAAAAGAAAAATTGGAATGGATGTTTGTTTTTTTTTAGCCTCGGAGTTTCCATTACCCTACTGTACTTTCAGTGTCTTGCTGGTCTGAAGTGCAGCTTGCTGGATAAGCATTCACATGCTGAGTGTGTGAAATGATGTGATACTCGGGAGCCTTTCCATGTGAGGGTGATGGGAGGATCAGCTTTATTATGTGTTTGATGGATTGTTTTAACACCACACATGGTGGCATATTCATTCTGAACGTATGTGAACTGCAGCAACACGGATATCGGCACCATTTTCCAAGAAGGAACTGTTATTTATAAGGGCTTATGAGTTGGAACCAGTGGCTTTACTAATGGTGAATACATAATTTTATACAATTACGAGCATTTTTGCATATCCATCCATCCATCCATTTATTTTCTACTACTTAGAAGGGGCCTTAATTGTAGGTTGATTTGTCCATTTTACATTGTAATAAAGTATTTTAAAGTGTTGGTGTTCCATTAATAATTTCTTATGGTTTTCCCACGCTTTAATTAGCCAGGAATTCTGAAGCTACCAAATAAATAGGTCATTAATTAGGAGCAGTAATGGTGGAATCGAGATAATCATCACAGGGCATCAGAAAAGCTGTCAAAGCTGCTGTAAAAAAAGTCGGTTTGATGCAACCGGTCAGGCCAAAGTGGGATTTGTTTCACAAGAAACTCGTCACTCATGGACACTCTCCTAGGATAGGAAAGTAAAAAGGAAGCAAAAAGCAAACTAATCAGGAGTGAAAACAAGGCAAAACACAAACCTCCCAAACTGGACACAAACTTGTGAGTCCAGTGACATCCATCTGACCTCCTAATGCATATTTCTTTAATTTGATCTGACAAAAATGCTGAATTTCCCTGGGTTAAGTCCAGGTTTATTTGTTTTGCCTCTCAGAGCAGTCAGAGGTTTTCACACCCTGCCAACGCACATTCATTTTTTTAATGGTGTATAAAGCAAGAGTAAATTATGTATTCACCATATATAATGTAAATATTGTAAAGCATTAGTTACAACTGCTAAATGTACACACTTCATAATTGTGGAACCCAATAATTCATTATTTGATTGTTTTATAGTTGAAAGAAACGGAATTTTAAAAAAAAAAGCATTTTAAGGTAATTTCATTGGCAGACAAACATTAGAACAGCAAAGATGATTTTCCTGGTCATGCATTTTTCCTGCCTGACTGTTGTACAAAGTACTGTAAATCACGAGTATTTGCCAGTCACTGGCATGGATCTTATAACGGAAGGGTGCAGTCAGCACACTATTTATGAAATATGTTTGTAATGTAGCATTTAAAGAGAAAGCCTTTTAAAAAGTCAAATTATGTTGTTGAGCAGTTCCTAAACCCCAGAAAACAGCCTGTTTTACCCTCAGATTGCTGTTAAATTCAGCATAAAACACCAGTGACTGATTTAAACCCAAAAGTAAGACCAAGAAGAACCTTCCAGACGATCAAACGCCTGTTTTGGTTTCTGCCTTAATGAGTGGTTTCAGAAGTCATCAGGCGTTCTGTGTTTTATTGCTCTTTGTTTATTTATTGAGCTGCAGTAATTGCAATTTAAGCCACAGACCTCACAAACATCATCCTGCTTTCCCTGCAAGAAAACGTAAGCATGGGCCCAGAAATAGACAGTTTTTTTTGTTTGTTTGTTTGTCTTGTTGCAGATTTGAAGAAACAATGTCGATATTGTGTATTGACTGAAGATGTTTGTTTTAATGTTGGGGTCCTTCTCTTCTCCCATATAATGTATATTTGATATGTGGTTCAGATTGTGGCTCTGATATGTAATTTTAAGATAAGAAGCTGTTTTTCTTCCATAAAGGACTCAGAGTTGTATTCCAGACACAGCAAAGTAATTATCCTTCAGTGTAATGTTAATATCACACTGAAAAGTGTGAAAGTGAAATGAATACAGCTCTTTTTGTGCTCTGTGATGCAGCGCAGTCACAGGGGAATTATCAGGAGTGACCCGATAACAGACTGTCAATGGATACGTCCCCAATAGCTGTGAAATTAGAGCTACATAATAAATAATCACGACTGCTTCCTTTCATAAGTTGTTCCTGATTACCTCTAAAGTAATTTGATTGTCATGTACTACTCAATAGTTTCCCTGAAAATGTTTAAGATGAATCTTAATCGTTTTGAGTAATTTTGAGATAAATGTGACCCGTGAGTCTTTGCAATTTATTAATTCTCAGGTCATTCATGAGTTCTTGATCCTCAATAACCACATTTCAGTGTGCAGTGCACTCTGTGTGTGGTTCTTCTCTGTGCTGTGTTCTGTGTTCAAGGCTGTTCTAATCAGGCGCCTGGGCGCTGGGTCTATATACAATCTGTGGAAAACTTGTTTTTGACAACATGCAACTTTGTCTGGTAATTCTAAATACAAACCAAACTCAATGTGCTGAAATGGCTCTCACAGTTTCACTTCGTCTTGAGGCCCGGTATTCTTAAAGGGAGCCTTTGTATTCGGCATTTCCATACAAACTCGCAAGAGGAAAATGGAAATATCTTGATTACTGCCCCCTTTTGTTGTTGTTGTTGTTGTTGTGATAGCAGCAGGCTGAGCAGGGTACACAGACACCACTTTCCCCACCAAAATTTCTCACTTTCTTCTGTTGGATGCTAAGACATTCAGACCAGATGAGTTCAGGAGTCCCTTCAGTGACTTCTGGGTCTCCTCCCAGCTGGTTGTTCCCTCCAAGGAAATGTGCCCTAGAAGGAATCCTGATTAGCTGTCTGAGCCATCCCAGCTAGCACCTTTCAATATAAAGGCGCAGTGGTTCCGCTCAGGATGTCCAAGCTTGTCACTTTATCTCTAAAGCTCAGCACAGCCACCCAATGGACCTGAACCCTCCCCTAGTTACAGTTAGGCCTAGGCTGCTGGGGGCCTCCCATGATGCGCTCAACATCTTTTCTTCACTCACTTCTTTTTTTGCTCTCCATGTGTTTATACACCACTGCAGGATGCCATTTTTGTCTTCTCTCCCTTGGTCTGAGTTCTTTTCTCTTTCTTTTGATCGCTCTCCCTTCACCCACAAACCGGTCACGGCAGATGGCTCCCCCTCCCTAAGCTTGGTGCTGCTGGAGGTTTCTTCTCGGGAGGGAGGGAGGGAGGGAGATTTTGTCATGTACTGCTGTGGCAGGCAAGGAAGAGGACCGCAAGGTCAGTGTATTACACTTAAGCTTCAGCTTTTATTTCTTGAATAACGTATGTAACAGAGATGCTCAGGTGCCAGCAGTGTCAAAGCTCACAAAACAACTTATTGTGAACATGAGCAAAAACATGTTCTGAGAAGCCACAGGAGGAGACAACAATGACAAGAATGCGACAACAAGCAGGGGAAACTCCAGATTTAAATACACAAGAGGGCATGGACACAGTCGGGAACACAGGTGAACCGAATTCGAATGACAAGTCAAGGGGACGCAAAACGGAACACAACACACAGGGACCAGACGACTATCAAAATAAAACAGGAAGTCGAACGACGGCACAAAGACGCAGATGAGACGCTGAACACCAGGAAAACACGAGGAACTAGAAGTCGCCACAAAGTAAACCCAGAAAAGATACAATACAAAACAAAGCATAAACCAAAAACACTGGATCATAAGGACCAGGACCATGACAGATTTTCCTTCCCAGTGGTGCAAAATCCTTGCTCATGGGCTTTTCTCCAGAGTGCTGTAAGGGCTTTACCTTACTGTATCAAGCACCTCGAGGTGACTGCTGTTGTGATTTGGTGCTTTAAAAATGAAAGTGAACTGAAATTGAACTACTCAGAGTTCTGACCACAGGAGAGGGCTGGAAAGCTGATGGACTGGTAAATCAAAAGCTTTTCCATCCGTCTCAGGTTTATCTTCACTTCAGTGGAATTAATCAGTCCAGCTGTCCATCTCAGACTCTGTTTTACCATCACTCGCTAGGCAGATCGCAAGATACTTAAAATCCTTCTCTTGAGAAAACTACTCTCCCAAAAAACCCTGAAGGAGAACCATTTTCTCAGACTTGGTAGGTCAAACCTCCTTGGAGCCTACATTTCACATATTGCAAACAAGAGCACCTTTACTGGTAAATTCCCACACTTTTCAAACTCATCCCCTCACTTTTGGATTATAGTTTTTTTCATATAGATTTCAAGTCCAAGCCAAGTGAACCCGAAATGAGAGAAACAGCTTGATTCATCATAGATATTATTTATTATTTAAATTGCTGCTTTATTAAAGTAAATGAATGATTGTAATCATGGTTACAGTAACAAGATCATTTCCTGTTTATGGTCGCAACTGACTAGGATCGTGGATAAAAGAAACTTTGTTGACACAGGAAATAGGGGGCCGTCTGCCATCTCTCACAGCCCGTTAGCTTGCTCCACCCAGCCCGACCCTCTCTTTCTATGTGGTACATGACTCCATAACAATGACAATAGTTATAAACCACCAACTTATTATACAAAATATTGTTTCTGGATATTTGCTGGAAGAACTGCTCCTGTTGTTTCTGCTGGGAGTCTCATTTTCACAGGCTGAGCCAGACTGAGGCTCACTACCTGACTTTTATGTGTGAAATTGGTGGCATTTCCCTTTATTGTTTGTATTTCTATTGTACTTACATCCTATGCAGACAAGTTTAAGCGTAATCAAATGATCAAAATCTAACGTGGAGGACTACAACATATTTTTGCAGAGGGACCTGGTTAAAAGTCATTGGGTTAATCCAGCCCTGCCCTTACATTGTTACAGTCTCCTCAGAGTCTGTAAAGTGCTTTTTGTTTATTGCTTTTTTGATGCAGAATCACTGAGCCAATGAAAGCCTTAAAAGCTTCTTTAAAGCTTCTGTAGTTGCTGTAGCCTTTGTAATGACTTGCATGCCAATCATAAATATACAGTGCGTGAGTTCTATGTTAATCTCTTGTAAATATTCAGACATGCAGTATATTGTACAGTATAACTGCATCCTTCCAAATCATTTCCCAGTAATTCAAGCACCACCCCCTGGCTTTCATTTAATACATCAGTGCTCTTGCTTCTTACTTTTAACAACCATAAAGAGTATCCTGAGGAGATTCAGACTTTTAATCAGTGGTTGGTGCTGTGGTGATATTTCAGATTTATCTCCTATTATCCTCAGACGCATCAAGCAAAAACACTTGACTTTGTTATTTACAGCATCGCTCATACACCAGCTCTTATGTTATTTATGACTCCAGCGCCACGCTGGTAATGGCGAGGGAACAGTAGAAGTGCCCGCTTAAAAAATGAGAGGTATCGTGGAAGTGTGTTTTGGGACATGCCTGCAAGAGTCAAAGCGGCAGCAGCTGAAATGACCCCGGATGAGATATCGACCTCCATCTTTGTTTTAGTTAACAACTGCTGCGTGAAGTTGCAGTGGATTTCATCAACAACTGCCACCCCCACCCCTCTTTCTTTTTGGATCTTTGATTTGAGGGTTGTGGACAGAGTTGAACAAAATCTTCAAGGTAGCTTAAACAGGAGCTTTACAATATTTCTTTTCCTATTCAAGGAAAGACTGTTACTTTAGCTTAATGTGACTGCTGGGAAAGGGAGCAACGGCTTACAGAGATTTAAAAGAAGTCATTAATGGTAAGCATTATGGTGCTAATATTTAAAACCTTTGGACAGGGCCTGGCTCTCTGTTTCTCCCTGTTTCAGTCCGTCTGTCTGCAGCTGTACAGATATGAAGTGTTGTCTCTGTGAAAAGCGATTAAATATATCTCAAAATGTCAGATGTTTTCTTAAAGTCCTGCAAAAAAACAAATTAATTAATTATCAAACTCCCAAACCAAGCAGTGATTAAAGGTGATGGTCAAATTCAGGATTTTCAGGAAAATAATTTTTATATGCCTCTATTGGTCTGTGGTTCATTTATATTAAACAAAACTCCCTTTTATTTTTTTTCTTTTGAATATCCGCATTAAATCCTGGTGAAAAAATGAAAAAAAGTAGTTTCTTAGAAAAATGTCCATCAACTGAATATATACGTATGCGATCATACTGAAGTACACTTTAATTTGAAATTAAAACCTTTTTTTAGTCCAGCGTTGCTTTTCTTATTCACAGGAATCTGCCCTCTTCACCCCTTATTAAATGTGATTTTCAGCTTTTTTCAAAGCCGGATCTCACTTTGCGCTCACATTTCATTACTGCAGTCAGTCGAGCCCGACAGGTCATCCTACCTTCCTCTCCACATGACCTAGTACAAACAGCACCTGTTCAGAACACAAGATACACACACACGCACACACACGCACACGCACACACACACACACACACACACACACACACACACACACACACACAAACACACATTCCAGCCCTGACTCAATAAAAGGTTTGACAACAGTCCTTTTCATGGCCTAACATGTAAATCACATGATTTTTCTCCTCACCTCTCATCTGCAGTGACTTTTCTTTCCCATCTCAGTGAAGCAGATCTGTCCAAGTCCAGCTTCACTTAATACAGTCCCACTGGAGACAACACAAATTCAATTATGTCTTCCATACACTCCCGTCTTTGAGAAAGAAAACCAGAAATGCTTCTTTTTTCTTTCTTTTTATTTTTATTTAGCTGCATTACGGAAAAAACATCATCATGATGATATCAGAAAAGATGCACATCTGACAGATTTTCCACTCGGCTGCTGAAACATTAAAGAGAATTGCTGCATGCAGAATATGTGAGCGGCTACTCCTTAGGAGTTATTGGAGTTATATGTGATGGCCCAGCACTGACTGTAATAACTTCACAAAATATTAAGTATATTAAATATGTTGCAGTAGCACAGTGCTCATAATAATGCTGCGATTACTTACTTTTTAAAACATAAATATGCTGTTTGTGTACATTTAAACCCAAACTCAACCCAAATCTTTTTTGCTTTTTAATAGCACAATTAATTCAGTTGTTGGATATATTCATTAAAAAAGACCAAAACAATTAATAAGGATTATCTGTGGAGCTACAATCTGATCTAATTTAACTTTCGGTATTGTTTAAAAGACATGAATGAGCCACACTGTTTATAATTGGTTTCATTTTTTACAACTGAAGCTCCAAGTCTCACACAAAAACCAATTTTGTTCTTAATGAGGAATCTGTAGACGATCATTAAAAACATTCAGCCACACTGTAAGCACAGTCAGGAAGAACACCAAGGCTTATCTTTCATTTCTACATTTCAGGAAGTTAACTCAGATGAAACAGATCATTATGGGAACGCATGTGCATGCGTGCAATAAGGATTCTGAATGCTGTACAAACTGCAGCAACAGCAGCACGTGTCAGCACAATTTTCAGGTGAGCAGTGTGGCAGCGCTCATGGCTGCAAAATTCAGCGCACCGAAGGTTTAAATGCGCCACCATAATTGAAGGAAAGTGTTGGATATGAATGTGAAAAGAGGGTACGCTGCAGCAGTCTTTGTGGCAGAACTGGCTCGCAGGCTTTTCGCCTGGTGAGTGAATGGGAAGCAGATTGTTGGGTGATTTGAAGCTGATCTCCAACAACTGTGACCACTCACGTACAAATTAAACACGATGGCACTTGGAGACGTTAAGAGTATTGACTTTAAACCCTCAAGGACCACACAGTGTAGAAAGCTGATGAGCAGCAGAACTAATAAGAGGGAAGACGCTTTGAATGTGGTGCTTTAGAGAGTGATATTCTCTGCATGCACGCATGCAATAAATCAGACAATTAAGAGAGTAAAGTTCAAAATTTGGATGGAGAACTTTCATATATTATATTGCCAAAAGTATTCACTCGTTCATCCATATCACTGAATTCAGGTGTTCCAGTCACTTCCATGGCCACAGGTGTATAAAACCAAGTGCCTAGGCATGCAGACTGCTTCAACAACTTACATCACCAAGCGCAATGTGTTTAAAACATGCTGCGACTGGACTCTGGAGCGGTGGAGACGTGTTCCCTGGAGTGATGAATCACGCTTCTCTGTCTGGCAATCTGATGGATGAGTCTGGGTTTGACGGATGCCAGGAGAACTTCACAACAGTGCACAAAGCAGGTCCATAAAGACACGGATGAGTGAGTTTGGTGTGGAAGGACTTGACTGACCCGAGTCCTGACTGAATCCTCCCCTCAACCAGATAGAACACCTCTGGGATGAATTAGTGTTTAGACTGTGATCCAGGCCTTCCTGTTCAACATCAGTGTCTGACCTCATAAATGCTCTTCTGGAAGAATGGTCAAAAATTCCCACAAACACTCCTAAACCTTGTGGAAAGCCTTCCCAGAAGAGTTGAAGCTGTTATAGCTGCAACATCATATTAAACCCTGTGGACTGAGAATGGGATGTCACTCAAGCTCATGCGAAGGTGGACAAGCGAATAGTTTTGGCAATATAGTGTACATGAGTTCTACAGTCATGTCCACACTACATAATCAAGTAAGGTGTGTGGTCTAATTATTAGAAATTCAGCACACTTTAAGTGGTTTCTCACTACAGGCAGGATTACACTGGCTTGCAGATGGGCACATGGACAACTGTAGATACCAGAAACAAGAAGACTAAAGGAGACATGCAGAGTTGTTGCCTTTAAAGTGTAGTAAGTCTGCGCAGTTGTAACAATTGAGCGAGTATGCCAATATCCGGAAAGAGCATCTCATTTACCCTCTGATGATAGGATTTACATCAACCTGTACACATCTGTCATTAACATGCATCTCCACATGGTATTGAGGGGACTCATGTCACGACTTTGTGCAAATAAACATGTGCATCACTTCCTGTGCCTGTCTGCTGGAAATTAAAAGAAAATTAGATCACAACAACATAGATTCTTTGTCGTGTTTCAAGCAAACCAAGTTTCCCGAGATTTTTCTAATCCACTGTACCACATCACTATAGGGACTTTGATGTGGACCACTGGCACGTGCATGAGTGCACACTTCTGCACACACAGAGGATGTCATTCAGTAGGTCATCCTTCATAGTGACCCAGAACGCTTACAGGTACACAGTGCTGGTGCGAGCATCCCTGGTTCTGTGTCCTCACTGCATCTTGGCTGCATTCACACCTGTGCCCGTGATTAGATGACCTAATAAATCTCTTAATGCCAAGTGTATCCATTTGTCTTGAATTTGCATGTGCTGATACAGCAGTACTCCGAGGGTCTGAGATCCTCGCCGATATTGTAGTTTTATACTTATAGTAGCCCACCAGTGTAACGCTCTCATGTGATCAGCTGTTAGAGAATTAAACAAAGAGAACAGAGAGAACTGCAGGCAAAATAAGCTGCCTTCCTGTTGATCTACTAAAGTATGTCTGTGAAGGAAAGCCACTCACAGATGAAGATGAATAAAGTTAATCATGGTTTAAAATTGATGCATGTCAGGGTCTGGGATATATTTAATGAACAGTCGGTTACTGTAGTGAAGATTGACAAGGACAAGGTTATGATTGGGGCAGGGGCAGCGCGTCTGCAAAAGAGCAAGGCTTGTGGGAAGCTCCTGGTCACCAACAGTGAGTACGCACAGTCTGATCCTCCGATGCTCCAACTTGGCAGCATCTTCACATGCCTTGCAGATTCAATCAGAACTGTCACATGACAACAACCATAATAACCAGGCTGCAGGTGGTCATGTTTTAGCTTGTCAGTGGTGATTGTTTTTACCTAAACTATGTAAGAAATGGATGCTGTTGGATGCTGAGCGCGCCACCAAAAACCTTAATTTGAAAGCTGCAAACAGCAGTTTTTGGTGGGGATAGAAAGCCCAGCAGGACACAGAAATATGTTTTCAGGTTTATCAGTGTGGATACGGCCTAAACCCCAGATTACATGCAATTGGTCACTAATCAGATTTTCCGCTCCTCCTCTGCCACAGCGATACTGCTCTCAGTCTTTGAAACCCTCTCAGAAACCTTTTTGTTCACCGGTTGCCTTTATCAGAACTCACGCCTCACTTAGCTTTTTTTTTTTCTACCACAGCATAAAACACAAAAAATCAGCTTTCTTTTTTAGAACATCTCAGAGACTGTCTTGTGATGTTGTTTGTAAATTTTCTCCTCAAATGATGCCAAATATTCACTGGGGTTGAGGTCTTGTGACTGCTGATGGAGAGCCATGCGAGCAACACTTGTTGCTATCCCTTTGACTTTAAATAGCTCTGACGCATGTTAAGGCTCATTGTTTTACTGGAAATTAAATCTTACTGCAACACCAGGAGGTTGTGGCACGAGGGACTTTACAGCATGCTTCCCCAGGATAGAGCCCACTTCTGTTTGCACTGCGGGGAGATGATCTGTGGAAATTTACCAATCCTGAATATGCTATACACACTCTCCATGGTGGAGTCTGTTTGTGCATTATGAGCTCTTTTTTTCATTCCTCACACACACTCATGCATCCATTTAGATTCTTCCCTGAAACAAACTCCCATCTAACCAAGACTGCAATCTTATATCTGATCTTAAAGTCTTACAGAGCTTGTCTTGAAAATGCCGTACTGTGCAGGAGGGAAGCAAGGCCGGGAGCATCGAAGATGGATTCAAACTGTTCTGCAATGGTGTAGAAATAGTTTGAAGGAAGAGAAATGGAGTAGGAATAATGAACGAAGAGTGTGTGAAGAGTATTTTTCGAGGTGAAGAGAGTGTCAGACAGGATTATGAGTTTGAAGCTGGAAATCGAATTGAATGAAGTGGAAGAGAGTGTCCTCAGGGGGAGAGAGTGGTGATGTATATGTATTATCAGCGTTAATTAGCTTATATTTGTGCGTAGGTACAGAATGCACCTGCATGCAATTGTATTTTTGCACCATAAAGATGATTTCCAAACAGTCATTAGCTGATGTCTGAAGTTTTCTCTGGGCTTCTCCCCAGTCAGACCAGGAGTGAGATGTTCAAATTGCTGTCTGTCTGAGTGGTGTCCAAAAAACAATGTGGGCTTTATAGATAATCAGGGAACTTCCTGGGGAAAACCTGGTCTTTCTAGGAGAGATGGCATCTATCCCACTTTGGATGGAGCAGCTCTCATTTCTAGAAGTCTGGACAAATTTTAAAACTTGTTTTATTTGTTGTTGTCTATCGTCCACCTGGTCCTTACTCAGAGTACTCAGAGACTCAAAAGTCTGATTTCTCAGACTTTTTATCTGATTTAATGTTCAGTTAAGATAAAATTATTTTAGTGAGTGATTTTAACACCCATGTAGCTGCTGAAAATGACAGCCTCAACACTGCATTTAATCTGTTATTAGATTCAATTGGATTCTCTCCAAATGTAAATGAGCCCACCCACCACTTTAATCATACTCTGGATCTTGTCCTGATATGTGGCATAGAAACTGAAGACTTAACAGTGTTCCTTGAAAACCTTCTTTTGTCTTATTATTTCTTAATAACTTCTTAATTTACTTAAATTTACTTTAATGGATTACACAGCAGTGGGAGCAGCTACCTCTACACTGCAGGAAAAATCTTCCCTTTGCCTGGAAAAAAGGTTTGTTGCTCTGTATTAAAAAAAGCCCTCTGTAAGCCTAGGACATCTTACTATTCATCACTAGTTGTAGAAAATAAGAACAATCTCAGGTTTGTCCCCAGTACACCTCACCCAAGAGGTGCCCAGTCCGAGTCAGATGCCTGAACCACCTCAAATTGCTCCTTTCAATGTGGAGGAGCAGCAGCTCTACTCTGAGCCCCTCCTGAATGGCTGTACTTCTCAGCCTATCTCTAAGGGAGAGGCCAGCCACCCTTCATGATTTTCTTCCCAAATAAAATTTTAACCATTAGAGATAAAATTATTCACAACCATCTCACAGAAGTTTCTGTGTGCAGCTACTTTCAGTACTGCTGAAATTTACTTACTCTTTTGCTCCAATTGATCTTTCTGAGTTATCGTCAATAGTCCATAGTTCTGTCTCAGAGTGATGCTGCAAAGCTAATTCATTCATTTATTACTTCTAGGCTGGACTTTTGTAATTCATTGTTATCAGATTGTCCTAAAAGCTCCCTGAAAAGTGCTCAGCTGATCCAAAATGCTGCATCTAGAGTACTGATGGGGACTAGAAAGAGAGAGCATATTTCTCCCATATTGGCGTCCTGTTAAATCTAGAATTGAATTTAAAAGTCTTCTTCTCACATACAAGGTCTTGAATAGTCAGGCCCATCTTATATTAAAGACCTTATAGTATCGTATCACCCCAATACAGGACTTTGCTCTCAGACTGCTGGCTTACTTGTGGTTCCTAAGGTATTTAAAAATAGAACAGGAGGCAGAGCCTTCAGCTTTCAGCTTCCTCTTCTGTGGAACCAGCTCACAATTTGGATTCGGGAGACAGACACCTTGTCTATTTTTAAGATTAAAGATTTAAGATTAAAACGTTCCTTTTTGATAAAATTTATAGATGGGGTTGGATCAGGTGACCCTGAACCATCCTTTAGTTATACTGCTGTATGTACTAGGCTGCTGGGGGGTTCCCTTGATACATTTTTTCTTTTTCATTCACCACTTTTAACTCGCTATATGTTTACACGCCACTCTGCATTTAATCATTAGTTTGTATTAATTTCTGACTCTTTCCCACAGCTTGTATTGTGTCCTGTCTCCCTCTCCTCACCCGCAAACCAGTCGCAGCAGATGGCGGCCCCTCCCTGAGCCTGGTTCTGCTGGAGGTCTCTTCCTGTTAAAAGGGAGTTTTTCTTTCCCACTGTCTTCAAGTGCTTGCTCAAAGAGGGTCATTTTGACTGTTGGGGTTTTTTTTCTGTAATTATTGTATGGTTTTTACTTTAGAATATAAAGTGCCTCAAGACGACAGTTTATTGTGATTTAGAGCTTATATAAATAAAATAGAATTGAAAATATGTCATATGTCAGCACGGACTGCAGTATGTCCTTAAAAAATATGAGGAAACTGGACAAGTGGAGAACAAAAGAAAGAGTCAAAAAGATCTGATGCAGGACCTGAGTGACGCATCTGGCCTCCCCAGAGCCCAGACTTCAACATTTCAAACAGTGTGAGATCTTTTGGCAAAGAACGAACCAAAAGGCAGCCAACATCCAAAGAATGGCTTTGAATGTCCTTCAATAATAGAACAAGTCCGCCAGACCATACCATTCCAGTTATACATGCTGTAATACCATTGTGTGGAATATTTCAACTCACTATACATCAATAGAACCTTCAGAAACCTAATTATAATAATATGTATGAAGGTAATTCATAGTAACTACATAGTGTAAGGAAGCTAAAGAGTGCACTAATTCACAAAGAAATTGAAAACCATTTTCTACTATACAGAAATGCCAAAGCTGTACATGCCAAAGCACACAATAAAGCGCATGGACCATGTTTGTTGTTAGCTCTTTCTACTTGATTTTTGCAAACCCCTTAGAGGAAAGGGACACGTCGAATGTGTTATATGTAAGTGTAAATCACCTGATTTTTTATGGAAAAAGACATATTACTCTATTGTATGTGGTTGCAATTTTGTCAGCATTTAAAAGCAATTGGTAGTGAAGAGCGCCGGCGCTCCGGCAGGTCACAAGAAAGAAAGTACGAGAGAGTTCAGGCTGTGTTGAAGAATAAAGGCGGTTGTTCCAAATACTTACTTTCAAGCTTCTTAGAAAACTCTGTTTTGCCTTATATGCTGTATTTTATTGTTTCAATAAATGGCTGCACCATTTTCCAATTTTCCTAGCAAACATGAAGAAATAACGGGTGGCTCAAGCCTTTTGCACAGTACTGTATTATAAAAGAGAAGTAAGGTTATTAAATCATCAGCATCAGCTCACTAGTCCAATTCCATCTCACGGCAAATCGTGAAATGTTATGAATAGAATCTCCCTTTACAGTGCTGCCATTTATCACAATTTAAAATCTAATGCATTCCATTTTTGATGTATGTGTTAAATAATTAATTAATTAATTCTAATAAATTAAAGTGACTGAAAACACAACTTATGTGTAAGATACATTACCAAAAAAAGTGCGATAATCAGGGCTCTGTGTGGAATTAAAACCTCTAGAGTCAATAAAAAACTGACCACTAATTGCAGAGTTGGTGATTTGAGCCCTGGCCACTAAATATTCCAAAGTGCCTCTGGTCCACTGCTCTGCTACTCTTAATGCAGCTGTGTGTATATAATATTGTAAAGTGCTTTGTAAACAGATGCACTGATGAACATGAATCAAATAAGAATTTAAAAGACACGCTATAAGTGCACAACATTTTCAAGTTAGTGTGTGTTGTGTTTAGAGCATTAAATGCAGTCCTTGAAATTAGGGTTTAACTACACGAGTGAGGGTGAGTGGCAGAAGCAAAGATGGAAGGAAATCTGTCTGCTTAATGAAGAGTAGAAGAGGATTATTACAAATTGTTATCAAAATACAATTGGGAATAAATGATTAGATAGCAGTCATACGATGAGGACCAGCGTGAACTAGGACAAGATGGCATAATGAAACGCACCCAGTGACAAAGGCAAACTCAAGACGCACAGAAGCCCAGGAGAAAAGGTGAAAAATACAGGGGAAGATCGAAAAGAGAGGATGACATTCAGAAACTGTGACATTTTCTCTGGATATTGTCATCTTGACATTTCTCAGCTCTGAAGTGGTAAGTAAGCTTGTCATGACTTTCTTTGGGTAAAAACAAAGTTGTGGTTAGTTAGAAAAACCGTGAAGAAAGTACAGACCTTTAAAATGGTACCAAAGTGCTTTTTAACACTCGAGAGAGCAATATGAACCCACAAAAAAACAACAGTACAGTTGCAGTGGAAGCATAGACTGAATCTAGTAGATTGTATTCCTTCGTTAATCCTCATAAGCCAAAGTAACTTTGTAGTCCTTTGTGTCAAATAGCCAAAACCATGCAGGTCAGATTGGTACCAGCAGATAATGAAGAACATGCTGCCAGAACAGTACCAATACCAGCACACAAACTAGCCCATATTCTGAGACATTAAAGTAGCTTTAGAGCAGCAATAAAAGCAGCATGAAACTTAAGGTATATTTTTAAAAATGTGACATATATGAGAAGACAATGAATATGTCACATCTCATACAATGGTGTAAAAAAGAAAGAAAGTACACCCTCTTTAATTCTAAAGCTTGTCATATCAGGAGATAATAAAATAATCAGGTCTCAAATTGAGGCAAGAACAACCTCAGATGAACAACAGTAATTACTGCATTATTTATTTGACCAAAAACGAATCCAACATGCAGAAGGAGAGTGGAAAAAAATGACTAGGTACACCCTTACTGCTTCCACTGCAATTAAGAGCATAAGTAGCAGCCAGGTGCTGCTAATCAAATGCACTTGATTAACTTGTCATCAGCAAGTTTGACCACTTCTATTAAAGCAGAGGTTTTGGCAGTTTGCTAGTCTGGAGCATTCAGGTGTGCATTAACACAATGCCGCAATCTTCCCAGGAGTGGACATCCCAGGAAATTCACCCCAAGGTCAGACTGTGTAACGCTCAGAGAGACTAAAAAAAAAAAAAAAACTTCTCAGCATCTACAAGCCTCAGTTAGCATGTTAAATGTTCATGACAGGACAATTAGAAAAACACTTATTTGGAAGGGTCTCCAGGAGAAAACATATTCTCTCTAAAAAGAACATGGCAGCACAGCTAAGGGTTATAAAACCTCATCTGACTGAACCTCAAGGCATCTGGAACAATGTTCTCTGGACAGAGGAGACCAAAGTGGAGATGTTAAAGCACAATGAACCACGCCATATTTGGAGCAAACCAAGCACAGCAAATCAGCACAATCACCTCATACCATCTGCCAAGAATGCTGGTGGAGAGGTGATGATCTGGCCTTGTTTTTACAGCTACAGGATCTGAGTGAGTGAACAGTGAACTCCTCTGTATACCAAAGTATTCTAGAGTCAAATGTGAGGCCATTTTTACAACAGCTAAAACCTAGCCCTAAAATGGGTCATGCAACAGGCCAATAATTCCAAGCAAGCAATTCCAAGAATGGCTGAAAAAAAAGAAAACAATCAATGTGCTGTAATGGCTCGGTCAAAGTTTCTTTATTTTTGTTACTAAAATAATGACACTGTAATATGTCATGTGCTGTTGTTCATTTCAGGTTTTGGTTACTTAATTTTAAGACCTGGTAATGACTACATATTATTCTTTCCTGAATACAAACAAACTTAGAACTGAAAGATGGTGTACTTTGTTTTCACATGACTACATGCTGTGTATTTCTCTTGGCACTTACCTTTCTGTCAAACAACTTTTCAAACTGCGAAAAGCACCAAACAAACTGAAGCCTGGTTTGAACACTTCTATAGATTCTCCAACAACTCCTCTAATAAATTCAGAGTCAACCTTTAGCTTAAAGCTTTTCTTTTTAATAAACTAAATTAATTAGATTTTTACAGCCTGATTCTGGAAAAAAACAAACACTTGAATGGCAGATAAACTTAAATCACTCAACAAATGAGAAAGCGTATGCTGTACACATAGTATGCAAAGCACTTTGCACTAAAGCACAATATAAACCTCTTTATGTATAAGCTCAGAGTGAAGTGCTTACAAAGTGACAGAAAGCTTCTTTATGGTGTCTAGCATTAACAACCCTCTCAGAGTAAATGTATGACTGTCCCTTTGCTGTTTTTTTTAGAAAACATTACTCTGGGATAAAAGAAGGATGCTAACAAAGCTACTGGAATGTAGTTAGTTGTGCACATCAGTGATCCACACTGGGAGCTGGTTGTGCAGTCATCTAGGCTCATAAGCTTGAACATATAAGTCATGCCCTCTGCTCCACTGACATAATAACAAACCTTGTACTGACAAAGCTCGGTCTTCAGGCCTCGCCTAACATGATTTTTCAGCTACAGATCAAAGAACGCATATTTTCAAGCAAATAAAAATACTATAGCACACTGTGGTGAATGAATGTTTTGTAGAATTCCAACTTGACCCAAGGATCCATAGTGTCTTCTCATGAAAGCTTTTTAAAAAACACATTCAAACCTTTCTGATGTTTACAACAAACTGCGCTGCAGTGCATCCGTGTAAGATCAAGTAAACAAGGTTCTTGGATACATCATGGCTCACTGCTATAAAAAGCAAGTGCAACATGGCAACATTGTGTTTGTCTGTATAGGAGATGGTGTTCAGCGCAGTTTCATCACGGTGTTTTAGTGTGACGCTCATCTGAGGGATTTACTTTGTGTGTACAGTTGTGTGTTTTTATTGAACAGCATAAAATTTGCTTACCTGTTTAGTGTTTTTCTCCCCTGGGGATAATAAAGACTTCTTTGACTTTTGATTAAAAGAACATTAGTTTAAAACCTTGTGACTATTTGGTACGGGTAAACGATAAATTACTTTGGATTGTGGATCATGATATAAAGAATCAGGAAGAGATAATAATTGCGAAATAACCTTGTTTATTGCCTGGGCCAAATAAAAACGTATTTATATAATCAAAAGAAGAAAATGTTCTAATTATATGTCTTATTCTGTTAATGTGAGTCATAGGGCTGCAGTAGTTGGAGTGACAGAGAGGAGTTTTTGGCTTGATAAAGGCATTTACTCCTTTGTCTTGTTTTCATCATCTACCAGGATCTTGGTGGAAAACTATCCATCCATCCATTTTCTTCTGCTAATCTTTGGCCAGGTCCCCTCAGGTCTCCCCAGCCCCCTTTTCCAGCTTATCCAGGGGAACACAGAGTGGCCCCAGGCCACCTAAGATAATCTTTCCAGTGTGTTCTGGGTCTTCCCTGGAGCCTCTTCGCAGTAGGACATGCCAGGAACACCTTACCCAGAAGGGATGCTTGTTAGGTGCCCATACTACCTCAACTAGATCCTTTCATTGTGGAGGAGCAGCAGCTCTGAGCTGCTCTAGAATTACTGATCTCCTCACCCTACCTCTAAAGGAGCGGCCAGCCCCTCTTTGGAGAAACCTCATTTCCACCACTTGTATCTGCGATCTTGTTCTTCATCACTACCTAAAGCTTGTGACACTAGGTGAGGGTAGGGATGTAGATCAAGCTGGTCCAGTGTTCCAAAAGCAGGATGAAAATGGCATTGTTCCTCTTGAATCTGAAGTTTGACAACAAACTGTCTTTTCCAGCACCCTGGCATAGACCTTCACAGGGAGGCTGAGGAGTGTGAGCCCCCTATAGCTGGAGCACACACACCGGTCCCCATTCTTAAAGATAGGAACCACCACCTCAGCCTATCAATCCAGAGGCACTGCCCCAGATCACCACATGGCTTTGCAAAGGCATGTCAACCAGGACAGCCCTACAGCATCCAAAGTCTCAGGAACTCAGGGCAAATCACATCCACGCCAGGGCCCCTGCCACCAAGGAGTTCTTCAAACTATCACAGTGACCTCACCCCTAGTGATGGGCAAGTCGTCCCCCTTGTCTCCAGACTCTCCTTCCTCTAGAGAAGGTGTGTGGGATTAAGGAGGTCCTCAAAGCATTTCTTCCACCGCCCAACTACATCTTGAGTTGAAGTCAGCAGCCCCCCACCTGCACTATACACTGTGAGTAGAGCACCGCTTTACCCTTTGGGGATTACCACTACGACAGGCACCGACCTCAGCCTCCCTCAGAATGCTGTTGAAGTTCTACCGGAGGCAGAAGTTGTAGATCTCATGGGCCGGGGCTTCTGCCAGGAGTTGCCAGTGCACCATCAATATATGTTTAGGTGTGTCCGGCTTGTTCTGCAGCCTCCCTGCCACCTGACTTAACCCAACACCAGGTGGTGATCAGTTGACATCTCAGCTCCTCTCTTCACCTGAGTGTCCAGTGTTACCTTTTGTGCCGCTTTGCTTTGTCTCCTTCACTGCCTGTAGAAAAGATCAGGCATTACTTTCCAGCTACTATCCATACTAGGGCACTTTCTGCTTTGGCTTTTTTCATCTCTGCTCTAATGGCCTGAACAATATCAAGTCCCACCAAAAGACTGTTTAATAGAACTGACTCAGTACCTTCAAAATTACATATCATAAAGAGACTTGTCGCGTGTCCAGCCATCTTTCTTCTCAACTGCTATGCTCACAGTAGTATTTTCCTTGAAAAAAGCTGAAGCAGCCAGTGTAGATACTGAGGCAGTGGCAGGTTTTCAGTGCCATTTGTCTGTTTGGTTTTTTTCTGTCTCTCTACTCTGTCAGTAAGATAAGACAAAAGCTACCAAGCTAAATGAAACTTGGAAAAGAGGTGGGTAAAGATGGAACCCAATTAAATTTTGGCCTGAATCTGAATCACTTTCCTTATGGTGAGCTCAGACTAAGTTTTCATATACAGTCATGCAGGACAGGACAGTATTGTGGTTCCAGAAAAACTAAGTACAAGATTACTGCTTCCATAGGAATTAAGAACATAAGTAGCAGCCAGGTGCTGCTCATCAAATGCACTTGATTAATCAGCAAGTGTGAGCACCTCTATAAAAGCAGAAGTTCCAACAGTTTGCTGGTCTGGAGCATTAAGGTGTGTTTTTTTTTTTAACACAAGCTTCCCAGGAGTGGACTGCCCAGCAAATTCACCCCAAGGTCACACTATGCAATACTCAGAGAAACTGAAAAAACCCATGAGCTACATCTCAGACTCTACAGGCCTCAGTTAGCATGGACGATTAGAAAATGTTTGATCAAGTAGGGCTTGTTTGGAAGGGGAACCTCTTCTCTCTAAAGAGAACATGGCAGCAAGGTTTAGCTTCACAAAGTCACATCTAAACAAACCACGTTTGGCAAATACCAAACACAGGATATCAGCACAAACACCTCATTACCAGCCATCACGCACAGCAAGAGTGAAGCTTATTTTGCAGCTATAGCAGTTGGGTACCTTGCAGTCAGTGAGCTGACCATGAACTCCTCTGTATACCAAAGCATTGTAGAGTCAAAGTGAGGCCAACTGTCCTGCAACTAAAGCTGAGTCTTGCAACAGGACAATGATCCCAAGCACAGCGGCAAATCTGCAATAGGGCCTTTTCTCCTCTCTCTCAACCAAAATCCAGACCTCAAATACTGCAACAGGACCTAAGGAGAGGCATGCATAAACAAATGCAAACCTCAATGAACTGCAGCAATGTTGTAAAGAAGAGTGTGCCAAAAGTTTTCCACTGCAATAAGAGACGGATATACTCATACAGAAAATGACTGCTTCATGTTATTGTTGCTAAAGGTGGTGCTACAATCTGAATCACAGGGTGTCCTTAGGTGTTCACAAGACTGCATTGAGTAATGTAAATCTTTTTTGATATGACTATCTTCATAAGTTAGAAATATTTCAACCTAAAACTTTTTCAAAGATTCAAAGAGCTTTATTGTCATTCTTTTCATGTGAAACATGACAGAAATGAAACTTAGTTTCTGAGGTCCCTCCACTGCAAGCTGCCTTTTTAAAAAAAAAAAAAATAAATCAAATTGTGCACTGATATTGCACATCATATTTTCATGTATTGCACAGTCAGTGGTTTTTGCTTGATGATTTGTCATGAAAGCTTATCAGCTGAGATTATCCCATAGATTGTGGATTCCCGTGGTGCCGCCAACAATCAGAAATGGATAAACAGATTAGTGTTTCCCTTTTTTGATTCAAATTTGGTTTGGAAGGAAATTGATCCCTCACCTGCTGCTAAGGTTGCAATATGTCCAAAAACTCTTTAGTGACTGTATTTGTGTAAGTACCATGAGTACTACACCATAAAAGGTATCCACTGGCCTGGGAGTTTGATGCACTTCCTAAGGGCTCTTCTATAGTTTCACTTCTGTCAACTTCTGTTGTTATATCCATCTAACAACCAATATTGCTACGCACATAATAAATAAGCACTACAAACAGCTCACTAATGTACCTCATATGTATCCCACTCATTGGCACAACTACTGACAAGATTTCTCTCTTGAAGTGCTGGAAAAATCTTCCTTAATTTGTCTTCCCGAATCAAAGCCTAAGCAGAATATCTCAACCTGCTTTAAACACATTGGCTAACATGTTCCTATTGATGCCACTAAATCTAGTTACTTTCTCTGATTAAGCGATTCTCGGTCTCAATGAGCAGAGACAGCCCTTCCAGTCATCGAGCAGCACTGTGTGAGATGGTAATGCGGGGTGAAATAACTGAGATTGAATATTGATCAGGTGTCTGTGTACAGCCCTGCGGCACCTCAATATAATCATTTCCACACTTGTTCTGCCTCCATCGGGGCACACCTGATGGAGTGATGACAGAGGATGCAACCACGCTGCGCGAGGTGTTATCTGTCATATCAAGCGTGTGTGTGTGCACGCGCACGCACACACACACACACACAGGTTATGAGCGTGTGATTAGGTTACATTCAAGTGCTGATCCAGATGCATCGTAACTTAATTGTTTTGATCATCTATATTAGAAAAGGTGTGGAATGGAGATTAAATAGCTGGGGAATGACTGAGTGTTCTGAAATTGAAATGAGTTAGACTCGAATCTGGCCTTTTTTTTTTATCTGCAGCACAAGTTTAATTGAACTGTGTCAGCAGTGTATAAAAAAAAAAGAAAGAAAAAAGTGGTGCTTAGACTGGAAAAGAGAGTGTCTGAGAGGCATATTGATTAGCTGCTCCTGGAGGAAAGGATCCTCCTCATCACGCTTCCTGGCAACACCTCCCCACAGGGCATCCATCTTAATGTGATATGACAACCCTCAGCCATATCAAAACTGGATCTGGACATTGATTTTGACATTCAATTTAAACACTGAAAAACACTTTTCCGCTTTCATACGCGCAGGCAGACGTTAGGGTGTTTGTCTTGCTAACAGGGACTCCTGCTGTGGCCTTATACAGTGCATGCCGGAGGCTGACGCCTACTGCCAGTTTCACAAGGTTTCTTACTGTTCCCTGTATTTTCTATTAAACTATTTCATCTTCCCACCACAGAAGGTCACACATAGCTGTGAAGTTTGACCTTTTTAGAGTAGGACAATAAAAAAAGGTCAACTTTTTGTTTGTCCTCCAAAGCAGCTGAGGATCTGGTGACTTGCTTTTTAATTTCTGCCTGTAAAAAGGTTCACTTTAGACGGCAAATACATCCACAGAGAGCTCCCTGTGCTGCTGTTTACTTGCCAGAGAACGTATTGTTTGAGTCGGGATGCTTAAAGGGGGGAATATGGTTTCAGCAATTGGCTCAGACTAGAGGAGGCAATATAAAGTCAGAAGATGAGAGGTTTGGCAGCAAAAACCAGTAGACCAGCTTAATGGGTGCAGATACCGAGCGCACAAAACTGCTATGAGGCTTAACGACACAACAAAGGCGGGCGCTATCATGCACAATTTAAAAGACAATGTAAAAAAAGTAAGAAAAGCCGATGCAAATTTAGATATTTTTAGACACATTTAGACAATCCTCACTGAAGCAGTGCTGACTTGAAAAATTACTGATTTTTCAAAGAAATACTCGAAAGCTAATATTGCCCGCTGTGAAAGAAAAATTCTTGTAGCTATTATGCATAATTGTCCAACAGTCTCTAAAACTGGCTCGATTAAGTTTGACCCTACTTTCAAATGCTTCAGGTGCAAAATGTTTCAGGATTATTTTTTTCTGTACTGTGCTTTTCAAATCTTTCCTACAGCATTTTAAAGGGATTCCGATCTCGGTTTTGACTAGGCCGTTAAATAAACTCCATTTCATCCTTTCTGGGCCTTTTCTTGGCACATTTGTTTGTGTGCTTAGGATCATTATTCTCTTGGAAAATCCACTTCCATTTTCATGAAAATTTCAGACAGATGCCTTCACATTATCATCAGGCACTCTCTGACAATAATGCAGGATTAATAATTGAATAACTGAGTGTAAGCTGCCCAGTCCCCGAGGCACCAAACAACCTCAATCCATAAAATTCCCACCATCATTTTTTATAGTTTAGGTCAGGGCCTAATATTTCTGCTTTTACTGTAGCCAAACAGCTCTGTCTTTGAGCACATTTCAAAACACCCACATTTCAATCACCTTAATGTCTATTCTATATGTTCTTCCTATTGGACAGCCAACGCTTTTTATCATGCAGGTGAAATTTGTGCAGTATCTATAGATGCATCCATCACTGGTCTGTCCTCATGCTGGCAACTGGCAATCATTTAAAACCTGAGCCATTTGCAGAAGAGTTTTCTTAGTGTAGAATAAGTTATTTCCATTTTTCTGAAGGCCTCAGAGAGCTCTATAGATCTTGGCAGGATGGCACCTCACTGCAAAATCAGCCCCACAAAAAAGGAAGCCAAATATTCTTAAATGTAATTAAATTGTCCCGTAACAAGCAAAAAGAAGAAAAAATAGGACAAGCCAATTTTAATGGGCTATAATTCTTAAACTTAGCTTAAAACTCTGGACATTGAGAGATCAAAATGGGCCCTAAAGCTAAAAAAAGATGCCAAAATGTGAGCAACTTGTGCTTCTTACAAGCAATGAAACTGAAAATGATTGAGCTGACTTTAATACTTCATATATAAAAGATCCATACTTCAAGGGTTTGTCATTCACCTCTTCACCAGTCTAGTGGAGCTGCCATGGGGGGAAAAAACTGTTTTATCAACTGAACCACAGCCACCTGACTTTGATATGTCCATCATTTACTTAAAGCAACGTTCTCAAACAAAAATCATGCGATTGAATTTCAAATTGTAGGTTTCTTATGCTTGGATAGTATACTTATCTACAGTATCTGTTTAGGATCAGGGCCATTTTCATTGGTAACACACAGACATCAGTGAAAAGTCTCTGATAACAATCAATGCCGATGAGACCGTATCTGCCTTTGGACTTATTAAAAAGAACAGATATGTGGTAGACAGGTCATTGTATTGTTTTAAATAGTTTTGAATGACAGTTTTATGAGACTCTGGCAGTGCCTAAAGTTGCTGTACTTAATTTTGCCCAGGCAACCTAGAGATGTAAAGACACATCAGAAATATTACAAGAAAGAGATGTGGTGAAGAATTCTGAAGCTTTGACGCTACAGCTTTGGTTGGTCTCCGATTTTATTCCATTGCAGATATAAGTTAGATGTTATTGTCTTCGAAATAAAACAATACAGCGCTTTAACAAAGTGTTGAACTTGCATAAATGCAACAAATGGGTCATTTTAGCCCCATTGGGAGGTGGTTGCTAGGCAACGTGATGACTTCATAACATCTGATAAGAACCTTCGGGGCCTGTGATGCACAAGTGTGCCAAGTTTGGTTGCTCAACTGCTGCTCACGTAGGAGCAGTATTCGGACAGAGATGCAGAGATAGTTTTTTAGTATTATGGTAAGGAAAGGATGGTGGCAGAAATACAGTTTAGGGAAAAAAAACTTTGTTTTGGTGACAAAGTCAACAAACATTTTAAGCATTTTCTGAATTTAATTTAGAAAATTATTCAAAACAACAAGTTAAATGAGTGTCCAGAGGCCTTTCAGGATGGCTGCCGAGTGGCCAGACTTTCTTTTAGAAGGATTTTGATCATAGGTTTTGCTATCCAACTAAATTGTTCTGCTGATACTTGTGATTTGAAAATAAATGTGTTTACACTGCCTCGATATTTGGAATAATAAAGTGACTCATCAAATGCCAAGTGTTACTGGCCAGTCTCTTGTAGTTAGAAAGAAGTGCCTATTTTAGCCAAATTAAGCTATTTATTCATGAGCTGCACACACTGCATATGAAAAAAACACACAATGGCATGTAATTTGACTTCATATCCCACATTCAAACAAGCAACAGTAATATTATAGCTCGTTTTCTGACCTTGGAAAATGCTCTTAAGAAAACCCTGCCCTGAGGTCCATTAAAGGCTTCTGGACCTTCTGATTGCATCACATGATCCTTATCAGCAGATACAGTTGGCCCAGTTGTCATGGAAATACAACTCCTCTAACACCCATTTGCTCCTGAGGAGACTGGGGATTTCTTGTTCACATCTGGGCATGCTCAGTTGGCAGATGAAGATTACACAATGCCGTTGAAAGCTCCAGAACAGCAAATTGATAAATAAGTTGTATCCTGACTCATTAATGAAGCACAATGTCGGAGTGTCTGAACATGTTCATGTGAGTGTTTTTGCAGTGCTGCATGCGCTTCTTCAGCCCCCTCCACAATTCCTGACAGCTACAAAGGTCCCTTTCAACAAGGTTGCCACAGTGTTTGGGCATCTGTCCCACACAAGGAGGAGTGATTCGGTTCATTTCGCTCTCAGCTACGGCAGCTATCATACCATGACTTTGCTAAAAACCAGCACAAAAGCAGTGTGATTAAATTGCCTTGTAGTAACATATACCAAGGTGGGAGATAAACAAATCTGCAGAACTAAAGAATGTGAGGAAGAAGTCAGGCACACACACAACCTTCGATTTCTCACTAATGTGATTAAGTGGGACTTTTTGGCAGGTGCATGCATTATATAAGCTAGCCTTGATGATATGTAGAAAAATAATGTGATTATGACTACACTGCTGTGAAGATGGGATTCCGTTATTCATGCCGGGGGAAAAAAAGAAGCTAAACGTGAAGTGCATCAAGTGTGCAAAGAAGTCTTTTTGCTGTACTTCTGGCTGTGTTCAAAGTGCCACTGGCTGATGCATTCATGGTGGAATTTAACATGATTAATATCCTGGAAGTTAAATTGTTAATTAACGTGATTCAAAGCTTTCAAAAAGCTTTACTTGTACAGTGCAATTCCTCTGTGTTGCTCGTGTAAAATGTGACTTTTACAAAGTCAGAGGTGGGGGGAATCTCAATCTGGGCTTTGCAATAAAGAAAGCAGGGAAAAAAGCTGCAGATGCTTGGGATACAGTGATTAAACCTTTTCTCTCCTGATACTTGGCATATACTGATCAATGGGCCACTACTCTGTGGCATTCAATATGCACCTGAATGAAAAGCAGAAACAGAATTGCTTTTTTAGCAGTGAATAAAGTGTATCTAATGCCAGCTTGGTGCATCAGGCTCACACACCATCACCTTCCTTACCAAGGTTGATTCCTTGTGTTTTGAAACCAATAATTAGACTTTATGATGTGGCACGTTCTTGTTCTGAATTAGATGAGATCATTAATAACATAAATGTCTCCAAATAAAGCTTGAGAGCCGGTTAGCATTGAAGTCAATCTTTGAACCATGTCAGCAGCCATTTCATTCCATATCATGTACCTGTTTGACCGCTTGGTAACGCAAATATCTAATCAGCCAATCACATGACTGCAACCCGTGTATTTAGGCATGTAAATATGGTCAAGATGACCTGTTGAATTTTGAACGTGGGATCAGAATGGGAAAGAAAGGTGATTTAAGTGTGTGAATTGGTCTGAGTATTTCAGAAATTGCTGCTTTACTGGGATGTTCTCGCAAAACCATCTCGAGGGTTTACTGAGCGTGGTCTGAAAAACAGAAAATATCCAGTGAGCGGCAGTTCTCCCTGTTGATGGCAGAGGTCACATTGCCTCCCCAAAACTGGAAAACCTTTAGTTTGGAAAAACGTCGACTGTTCTGATGAGTCTCAATTTCTGCTGCAACATTCAGACCGGAGGGTCAGAAATTTGTATAAAAAAAATCATGAAAGCATGGATCCATCCTGCCTCGTACCAACAGTTCATACTGCTGGTTGCCATGTAATAATGTGTGTGTGTGTGTGGGGGGGGGGGGGTATTTT
>VUQK01002831.1:64142-74829 GCA_015106715.1 Bujurquina vittata
TTTTATTTTTGTTAAGGGGGGGAGGGGTAATTTTTTTTTTTTTTTTTTTTTGTTTTTGGGTGTTTTTTTTTTTGTGAGAAAAAAAAAAAAAAAAATATTTTTTTTTTTTTTTTTTTTTTTTAAAAAAGGCTGTTTTTAAGAGGAGATGTTCAACTTCTTGCTGAGTGGGACAAAGGCTCTGTGATAGCATGTTGTCTGACATAAAAAAAAAGAAGACTTACAGTCATTTTTCCTTTGATTTTTTTTTTCTTTCATCCATGGCTTCCAATCTCCCCGTTTTCAGGAGTCCTTGTGCAACTGCGTGCCTTAAATACATTTGTTGAAAGAACAAATAGAAGAAAAAAATAAGTATGAAGTACGCAGGAGTCAGTTCTGTATATTTGGGTTAAAATCCCAGCTGAGTGGTAAACAAACTTCTGACTGTTTGGTTTGCGTATGAACTATTTCCTTTTTCAAGTGTCACTCCTTATTTCTGCACGTATCCGTGTGTGACAGCGTGAATGTGTTGCTTAGCTCAGTGGCAAAGTAGACAGATTTTGTTGGCTGTCCATCCTCTGGATGGTTGTGTGCTGTGTGAGCTTGGGGCGGGGCTGCCCCACTTCAATTCTCCTGTCACCAGTTGGCTTTGACAGCTTTGATGTCACTCACAAGGTTTTGAGCAAGGCAGATACCAAAAATCTAGAAGGGGGGAAGAAAGGCCATAGAGGACTTGAAGTCATTGAGGTTAGGTAAATAAGAGAAAGCTTTACAGTTATACTGCGAGGGTTTACTTCATGGTACATATTCTCACCACTAGATGGAAGCGAAGACATAAAATCAAAATCCAGTTTTAATTAAAGGCCTTATTTTAGATACAGTAGTATTCTTAGTGTGAGTAATCTCCAAACAACACATGAGCTTACCTGTAAAAGTGCAATTCCAACAAAGACACCAGCTACAATAATCAGGTTGTCTTGAAGCCACTTCTCAAACTGTCCCACACAGCCCTTGGTATGGATATATTTCTGCCGATCCAGGTCCTTTATCACAAATAACAGATTACAAAATGCATTAAAATTTAGAGTGAGGAAACACATTTCATCAAATAATCTGCTCATTTAAACAAAAACTGGTACTCTGCCCTATGACTAATGCTGGACACAAACAAACAACAGATAGCATTTTGCCCACTGACTCTTTCACCGCTCATGAGAGCATGAAGACTGCATGATAAGATGAGTCACAGCCTAAGATTACAACATGTCAGTGTCCTCCATTACGGAGAATATCAATGCAGCGTTTTCTGTTCCACTGAGGACACTATTGGCCTGAACAAACAGACAAAAGCTGTTTCCTGTTGCCGGACAGATGGCTGTCTGTGTTGTCAGATCCAGTCGAAGTGCACGTGTTCCATTCAGACATTAAATTTTTTTTTTAAAAAAAGGGTGTAATTTACTGCCGCAATGACAGTAAAAAGGGGCTGAGAGTCAGTGCCTCTGTGCAATTCATTCTTTGTGACCCTTCAAGACAAGTGAACCAGGAAAATCTTTTGTTCTTTAGCACAACTTGAAAGCAAGTTTTAGACCAATGAAGTACACAGAGCCCCTTGGTAGCCAATAAAATATCAGGAAACACCATGGTGTTCCCTAGCTGTGAACTTCCTCTGAAGCTATTTCAGCCCTCTGCCTTTGTTGTGCTCCTGTCCTTGCAATATCTCCTGCTCTTCCTCTTTCCCACCCTGCTCTCCACACAAGGGCTACACAGGAACTCACTGCACAGTCCTGATAGTTTCAGCAAAATGTCAATGGCCAGGGCGTTAGCACACAGAAAATTAATTCATACCAACTCGGTGGCAGGTGGTTCACTGTATTGCAGCTCGCCTAGCAACAGCAATCTTTCTGACTGCAGTGCAGTGAGTTGTAACCACCACACCCACACACACACACACACACACACACACAGAGGAAAAGGGAACGGACTGGCATAACCCACTGAGTCGCCAATTACAGAGTAGAGTAAGCCTGCTCTTGAGGCTATAAACGGAGCCTAATTATCCCTGTTAGAAGAACAATCTGTTATTAAGGCAGGAAGCATACAGAGTAGTCTGTGTGTGCTACTTAACCCACTATGTTCTACGTGTCTAACACTAGCCATCTGTTTTTAGGTATAGATGTTATTCGGTAGGCTTCCTCCTCACAGAGAATACCATAATCTCACATTTGAATGGTTCTCGTTTGCATTTCAAACATGAATTCATTTTGGCTGATACATCAACAATCCAATACAAATTAACCCGACTGCCCTCGACAGCTTGGATTGTTTCAGTCAAACAGGTTTGTAGGCTGTCAGTCTCTTCAGCAACATTGCATCATTTAACAAAAATTTATGTCACTTACAAATTATAGATTTCCTTGACAGTTATCTTAAATAGTTGTTCAAGAGCTGGGCCCTAAAAGCGCAAAATTTAAGAAAAAGAAAGATGCATCCTCTAGAGAGCTACAGAAATAGTATATACCAACCCCTTGGAGCCGAACATCATAACCACACTGCGTGTTGATGACATCCTCCTGCAAAAAAGAAATAAAATGGAGATGAAAATGGGATCCTTTACCACGTTTATGGCACAATTTTACCTACTGGTCAGAGGATTTGTAATATTGACACTTTGCATGTCTGAGTGACAAGAGGACAAATTAATGTTTGTTTGTTTGTTTTTAATGACTTTGGAGAGAAACTTCTTTTATTGACACAAATGCGTGGCTACAGATAACTGCATTAAATGAAGAGACGATAATGCGTAGTTGTTTGTATTGCTAAAGAGCGACTCACTGCAGGGTCTTTGACACAACATGAGAAGGGAACGCCACAGCGCTCTCTACTGGGATTCTTGTCAGTGCAGTTGAAGTAGATGTTCTGGTTCCAGTCATCGGGCCCGTGCGCGCCACAGCATGACCACTGAGACAGCAACAACAACAACAACAACAAGAAGATTAAACAGCCGACTGTGGTAAACACATAGAAGTACTTTCTTTGATCTTGCCATCTGAGCTCTTAAGCTGTTGGCTCAGGTCAGCCTAGGTTGTTAGCTTACTATTGCAGGTAGTGACTACAGAAAGTAAGAATGGTGACCACAACTGCCCATCTATTCACCTTTAGAGCGATTCGTGATGGAGCCCAGCGTTTACACAGTCACTTGACTGAAATACAATTACATTAATCAGAGAAATGACTGCACAATTGCAGCAGCCGTGTTTCTTCATTTCACCTGTAACTAGGCCGATTCATCATTTTATGAACTCATATGAACAGCTGCATTTCTAAAGAAGTTGCAGGTAGTGACTTCTTCCCGTGAAGAGAAACTATTTTAAGATAAGAGATAGTCAGTGGGCGTGGACTCACATATTCCTGGGCAAAGTCAATGAGATTCTGCAAGTCGATGTCATCGCGGTAGGCCTTGACATTATTGTTGATGAAAAAGTTAAGCTGGTCTTTGATCCAGTCCTTAAAGACGAAGGCAAGGATCCCAGCAGTCAGCTCCAAGAAGAAGATCAAACCCAGGAACACAGAAAACTGAAAAGTACAAGTAAACAAACACATACACACACAGAAACAGAAAACAATGTACCTGTCACTTCAATCAGGGAACAAGGAGTGCCAAAGAAAACCCTGTGCTTTTTCCTGCTACTTTTTGAAAATTAATGGGGGAAAAAACCCAGCTTTGATGTAATGTTCACATGCAGGTCAGGTTGTAGGGCCTGTCCTGATTTGCTAAGTGAGAGTGTGGCAATAAAAACCACAGTCCCACAGGCGCTATTGCATAATCCCTTTACAGAAAATGTAGGAGAAGATGCTGATGATAAATGCACAAAAGCCACATTAGCTCCTCACACTGATGCCTGATTTACTGCTGCTAATGGACATCTGGCAGAGTTAATAGCTACTCAGAATCACAGCCAGCAACAAGGCAGGTTTGTCTCTGTCAGTCACATGTTTTTATCAATAAAGCTGAACCCAAATAAATCTCCTCCTGGTGGTGTTGTGGCTGTGGGTTTTAGAGTCATCTCCTCTTTCTAAAAGAAGCTGCTGAAGAAAGGATAGCCTAACAACAACAAAAAAAGATGCTTCAGTGGATTAGTATACCTTTATGATCGTTACACTCTGATTAAACAGGACTTGGTTTAGTGAAGAGGTAAGAAATGCCAGGTAGTCACTCTAGCATTTGGCTCAGACGAGTCAAAGTGACACCTGCTATACAGACGGCCTAAGCTCTGGTGTGAAGTGCAGATCTAAGGAGGTGTGAAGTAGTTAAAACGGTGTGTGTGTGTGTGTGTGTGTGTGTGTGTGTGTGTGTGTGTGTGTGTGTGTGTGTGCGCACATCAAGCCTAGAGGTGGCTTACAAATTTAAGCAGAAAGGTGTTCTCTCTGAGCGCTCCGATACATCCAGCAAAGCCCAGAATGAACATGACCCCTCCTACGACGATGAAGAGCCATACAGGGTCAAAGCCCCCTAAATCTGTGATGGATGACAGATTGGACAGCACGCCCTGAGGGGGAAGAAGAAGACAAAAGCGTGGTTAAAATTCAGACTATAATAGTTCCAAAAATCAATCCTTACCATCCTTATAACAAGGTCTCGGCAAAATTTCTCCCGCTACAAAAACACAGTTAACCTTGAAAAGAGCCTGTGATGTCAAAGAGAAAAAGTGAGATTTAACGAATGTCACAGTCGAGAGGCTGGCTGGGCCCTGTTCACAGATACAGACTTGTAGCAGGAAAATCTGATAAACTGCAATACTGTTATTTCATTACATTCTTATATATCAATGTGATGTTTTCAAGATAAAATAAAGAACCTCCCTGGGGTTTTGCTATCAATTTATATGCAACATAGGACTCACTCTATGGCATTTTTATGCCACAGTTACAAAACAAGTAATTTTTCTCACAAGAGACAAACTTCAGAGCCTTCTGAAAACACAAAGACATTTGCCCTTCCACTTTCCTCTCTGAAAGCCACAGTGTGTCCACCATCATCTCTTGTCAGCCTCTGGTATTTATAATTATTTACAATGAGACAGACTTCATCTGAAGTCATTCCCATTTCCTAACTATATTGTATATTGTATCTTTGATGCTTAACAGTGGGTGTAGTTATTTTTAGGTAGCACATGAAAGATGTTTGTAAAAGCTCCATAAAAGCTTGTTTTATAAATTTTATTAGCATGTGTCTGTACAAGCCTGATCTCTCCTAGCTCAGTTGTTTGGAAAAAAGAAACCACTATAGGTACCCACTTTGAGTTTGACATCCTGTTTGCTTGTCATATATCACAGAGAACACGCCAAACACTTGCAGCTAAAACCAAGACAGCTCTCATTCTATGTTAATCTCCCGCTGCACTGAGCAAGGACAAAAATATAGGATGATGGCAATGCCGCATTCTTATGTTCTATGGCACTGCTGCAGAATAAACTGCATGCATTTAAATTTTAGCAGGAGGCTCTGAAACAATGATGTAGTCTGGCTGTGCACAGCAGGCTTGAAACTAATCATCTTAGTCACTGAGACCCAAACTCACCATTACGTCTTTCCAGCAACCGCTATTCATCATTCACCCTAATCCCTTTAAATTATTCACGCTGCTCCACAAAGGTACTCCAGTGCAGACCGATTTGCAGAGTTCATGACCAGACGTTACTAATCAGTACATGGTTCCACGCTGGTGCAGCAATTTCTTGCTAATTAATGAACAAATTGACTGTTGACTCCTCTGAAAGAAGTTTTGAATGTTGCCATGATTCACTGCACACGAGAGGTTAATGGTAACACCTGATCTTTGTAGCCTCTCCAGTGTGGACAATAAACAGTGAACCAGTTTCCATGCAAATATAAGATTCATACGAGACAGCACAATGCATTCAGGTAGCTGTGAGTCAAATGAGTGTGTCATTTAGGCCCTATGGTTCCTTATTTGCAGCCATGGCATTTTAAGCTCCAATCACCGGAAAAACTATTTAACGATTAGCTCGATATTGGCTCAACAAAACTTAGTTACATATCACACTGGAGCTGCAGCAGTGAATGGAATTCATTTCCTGAGACGTGTTTACCAGGAACATTATGAGGTTATATGCCTTTAAGTGCTACAAAGTGTTACAGGAATGGAGCTCCAATTTTCCACACCACTCCTCCCCAATCAAAAGCTCTGTTTACATCCAAACTCTGTCCGATGAATTATACTTCCAGCTTATAACAGCCAGAATATCTAGAAGAATTTTAGCTATGTGGTAACCATTCGCTAGCGTGTGTTTGTGTACATGTGTTTATACATACCTTCTCCGCCCATGCCCACAAGCCAATGCCCAAGAATGCGGCTCCTAGTAACTGTAAAACAAAGCACAGAGGAAAAGGCTGTGAAATGTGAGACAACGATACACATAAAAACAGTTTATTACAAATGAAACTGTTATTCAGTGAGATTGGGAATGATTTGGGAGTGCCGCGGCTTACACTGGTCTCATCCTGGCAACATATGTAAACAAGAGAACTGCCTGCAGATCCAGGTTTTTATTCTGCTAAAGTGATTAATCTTTTGTAATCCACTGCATCCTCTTTGTCAAATTCAAAATTAAAAAAAAGCCCTGAAGACAATGAGAACAAAGGAATCTCTCGTTTTTAATTATCAGTACATTTCTAAAACTGGCAGAGAATCACATATGGGGGGAAAAAGCCAATGAAATAAAACAGCTTTTACAGCTGGCTGCTCTATGGGTGAAGGAAAATCCCTCCAATGTTAACTTCCCGTCCCACTGAAGGATGAGTGCGAGACCCACCGCTTTAACATGACTGAAAACCAAGTGGCCGTGTTACCAGCCTAGTGTCAAAAGATGTAAAAATGAGACAAAAACAAGAGAGGCTCGAGAATGAGAAAAAAAAATCACCAGTTTCTGTGTAGAAATGTTACTGTAAGCAGCTGCTTAGCTGCTACAAAATGGCATTCATAAGAGTTTTAGGATAGCAATGACTTGAGCTGGGGCAAACTCTAATGGTAGTGCCTGAAATATAATAGCTCCATTGAAATTGTGTTAAATCATTTGTTGGGAAGCTGATTAAATCGTGAAAAGCAGGTAAACTAATGGCAGCCTATTAGCGCACACCTAACAAGATCAACAACGTGACAGTCTTCCAAACAAGCACAGCAGTCAGCAGTTGGGGTGAGGGTGGGAGGCTGCTGGCTTGACCTGGGAGTTATATAAGCATCTGTAGTCAAGGGTGTGGTAGGTTCAGCTGGAAAGTGGCAAGCAGGAAGAGTCTGTGTAAGCAGACAACATCAGAGGAGATTAGACTGACAGAGTGGGAGCATTACAGCATTTGGCCTTTGGAGCTGAAAACCATAACAAATAAAACACTCTAGTCTTGCAGCAGGAAATACACAATGGAGCAGAGTAGCTGGACAACATAAATAATTACCAATGTAATCATTCGAAATAAGGAAAATTCTTATAACTGCTAATATCCAATTTGCAACACTGAGCTACTTTAACAGCTTTGTCAAGGCTCTAAAATGGAATATATGTGTTTGTCAGATTGTAGTGTGGTTACTTGATTGTCATACCAACGCTTTCTTTGACTTTGCTTCTCTATTGATCATTTTTTATTGTTAAAAAAATGCAGAAAAACACAGGCCTTATAGCATCAGCACAGCTGTTTTATTATCTCTGAGTCTGAACAGCATGTAGAACCATTGCAGAAAAAGACATGCACATGACTCAGGTTTGCAGTTCCACTGCAGTGAGTTTCACATCATTGTTTTGCAAAATGCAACCATCAGAAGAGCACACATTGATGTGCTGATGTAAGAAACTGAAAAGCTTTGAGGCAAAGCAATTCATTAGACTGGACATTTTGGAGCCTGCTCTCAGTTTTCACCTTTAGTGACTGGATCCAGAAGAAGTCTTGATCATAAGTGCTCTGCTCTCAAGTTCTTTCCATGATTCAGGAGTTATAAAAAAAAAAAAAGAAATCATTATTTGGTGCTCCCTCATTCATTTTGTATGAGATGATGGTCCCTACACTACACTGCTTTAACAGTTGTGCGCCAACACAAACATCGAAAAAGCAGCTCACAATTGGCCCTGCAACCTAATCATTCCAACAGAATGGTGAACTTGTAGTCACCCTTAAAAGCCAGAAAAAGAAGAAAAAAAAAATCAATAAATCTACTGACATGTTTTCAGAAATCAAAATAAATCACAATATTGTATATACTGAATATATTTCAATTATGCAGTAAGGAACAATTTTTCTCCTGCTAATAAAAACATTTTTAACTGGATTGGGTCAAGAATGGCTTTCACATTCCAGTTACTACCTTAACAATATCCCACTTAATCATCGAGAATTCATGCTAACAAACATACAACAACACATATTTTCATTGAAATGCATTCAGGGTCATCTGACCTCAGGACCATAACATATTCTGAGTAACAATGAAAAGCATTACTTTGTTTTGTTTGCAAGAAAACTCCACATCACTTGAAGGTTTCATTTGGTAACAGTTCAGTTGGCAGAATTACACACCACAACCAACTGTCTAAACACCAGAGGTACACCACACAGGTTTTAAAAACAACGTGGCCAAAATTTGATGCAGGCCCCAACATTTTTCTCCTCTTATTTTAAGTGTTTGCCGAGCAATATCAAATCATTTACCAGGAATCTTAGTGTTATTTTTAATTTTGCATTTCTGAGCACATCCGGTCTTTTTTTCTTTTCACCTAAGAAATTAAACAAAGCCTTTAACCTTCTCCCATCTAGATTTTTGTAACAAATTTTTAATGTGCCCCACTCACTCTCACAGTCCTTCACAGCCCATCTTCATTTGATCCACACAACAGTAGCAAGGCTGCTTTAAAAAAAAACAAACAAACAAAAAAAAAAACTAATGGGTGATCACGCTCAGCCCTTTTCTTGCTTTCCTGAACTGGCTTCCATTGAAATTTAAAATTCAATTTAAAATTGTATTAATCACTTACAAAGCCTTGCATGTCTGTGTCCCTGCTTAAATAGCAGTGCTGCTGAGACCTTATACCATCAGTCACTTTCTCTGATAATCTGATCAGGGCCTCTTAAGTCTTCTATGCTCTTCTTTAAAACGCAGAGGTCGCCACACTTTTGAGGCCTTAATGATTTAACTTTGGAACAGCCTTGTGGTCTGTTTTCAATGTCTGCTGAACACACATATTTAGAAGTTAGCATTTTTAAAAAAAAAATACCCTCTACTTGTTGTTTTGGTGTTTGGTGTTTTTTGGGCATGTTCTCTTCACTTGTTGCCTATGGTTCACATCCATGATGCTTGCATATATCTCTGTACAGCTGTGGCCCAAGGTTCTGGCAGCAGCACTACTGTCAAAACAACATTTTAATTTATTTCACTTTTTTTTTTTGAAACTCGAGGTCAGGCGAGCAATACAACAGTGTGTGTCTACAATAATCTGTAAAACACGATAAATGCTCTGTCATGGTTTGGAGCATTTACATTCACCCATTTTCCAAGCAAAACCTAAAGAAAATAGGGGTGGCTTGAGACTTTTGCACAGTACTGTATATGTTAAAATTAAAAATTTAAAAAAAAAGAATCTTGCTGCAAGAGAAAATTAAGTTATATATATACACTGCATGTATACAGTTCTGTGTTTTCTACAGAACTGTTTCTTCCTACAGCTACTAGACAACCCATCCACCAACATTTCACTAATGTAAACGTACAAATTTTATTAATTTTTACTATTATTCTTCCTGTTGTGTTTGAGTTCATTCATTGAGTTCATTAACGTTTGATTAACTGTAACATATACATATAATAGCTATTACTTCCTATACTAAACGTACTATCTCAGAAGGTCTCATATTGAGCCAATGATTAATTCAATAGGAACATGGATAGAATTTATTAATGCTGTCCTCAAATGCTCTAAAAGGTGTCCATGTCAGCTCTGATTACAAAACTGCAGAAATTTAACAATTAGAGGACAAAGACTGCAGAGTTTAAGTTAACATCCCATCTCTTATGATGCATCATGCAGAATTTAATATTAAAATGGTAAATAGACATTTTTTAAGGCAAATTCTAAAATTATTAATAACCAGGTGTTCTGGTAGCTAAGTATGGATACCACCCCCTTTCTTTTCCTATCTTTCCCATTTCTTCTACACACTATGAACGATGCAGTGAAACAGAAAGAAACCTGTTCGGTGTGGTGTTTCTGAAATGAAACACCAGCCAGACACCACAAAAGTATTTTGTAGTGTCTGCTTGGTGTTGGTTTATAGAACCAATTTTATTATTATTTTTATTTCCGGTCAAGAGTACTTCACATCAGGTTGTATTTCCTCCTGCCACAGCTTGAAGCAGCATTATGCCTATGTCTAGCAGTATGATGATATCCAGGTTTACATGTTTCCTTCTACTGTTCTCTGCCTCAGTCAGGGATATTTACATCAACTTTGCAAAGTATAAATTAACTTTCAGAGGCTTAGTGAAGAATCATATTTATATCAATATGTAAGGTTTTAATTACACTACTGCAGAGATTTGACATGACAGAGCAGCTTGTGAAATATCTGTGGCATGTAATAGTACAGGTATATCCTGACACCCTATACTTTGTGTTCTTGTGCTGTTTTTTTTTTTGTGTGTTTTTTTTT
>VUQK01002831.1:79514-91350 GCA_015106715.1 Bujurquina vittata
TGCAAAGGAGACGTGCAACCACTTGCCACTGCCCCATCAATGCAGATGAGACTCATTACTATTACTCAACTCAGTGGTACCAACACTAACGCCCAGCTCAGAGCAGGAAGTCTTATGAAATTACTCATTTCTCTTTACTAAACTTTACATTAAATTTTACATCGACAAGTAATATTTGTAAGTGATCTGCCTTTGATTGCCAAAAGCTGAGAAAGGTATCCTTGGAATAAGCAGAGAATGGACTAAACAAGAAAAAGTTAAAAAGTTAAAATCTTAAATAGTGTAGCAGACATTTTACGGCATGACCACTGGCTTAAACCCCAAAAACATAAAATTTCCCCTCACTTTAATACTTTTAAATAATCAGTTGTGATAAACATCAACACCACAAACATAGGTGGATGAAGAAAAAACACGATTTTCATCAAACATCAAGTGACTTACTTTGAAAAAAAATCCTCGTTAGAACTTCAACTGTTAACGTATGCTTACCACAAAACAACTTTTAAGTTAGCAATACTCACGTTTATTTTCTAATTATACAGAGAGAAAAAAATTACAAAAACTTTGTTTACTTACCCAGAATATAATGTTGAATCCAAATAAGAAGTATTTCACACAGCAGCTTACTTCTGCTCCTTTAAAATGACGGTGTTTTCTACTCATTCTTCCAAAGATAGTGGTGGCTAACTGACAAAGCTAGGTACCTACTATGACTGATACTGACCCAGAGCTACAGTTCTTAAGCAATTTAATTCTGGGGTAGTTGGCTCCATTAGCTAAACAACCCCGAGTTTAGTCGTCCGAGTAGGTTAAATCAGACATATGTGGCTAATTATCTTTACCTCTCTTTAACCATTAGCTTGCTAGGCCAGCTAGCTCGCAGCTTCAATAGCTAGCATTAGCTGCTAACAACAACAAATCCAGGAGTACTTAAACTAAGGCACACAGACATTCGTCTACACTTCCGTCGACATTCAATCTGCCTGGTGTTAATGTCGCTGCGCACAATGGAAGATCGAGTTAAAGCTGGCGGTGTTTTAGTTACACCTCCCCAATATTATCTGTTTCTGCAGCGTCGCTTCAAATCTTCATCCTTGTTGTTTTGTGCTGTAAAACAAGCCCGTGCTGTCAAACGGGAAAACCTCTGCGCTGCCTTTCGCCCTTTTCACCTCAAGAGCGGCCTCTTGTGTCTCGACGAAGGTCCTCAGCCCAGCCTGACCACAGACAAAAGGCACGATGTGCGTCAGGGTACTTCAAAGCTGCAATGGGAAGTGCCCAGGTTCACAATGTCAGTTCAAATTGAGGAAAGAGTGTAGAGTAAGTAAAAAATAAAAAAATAAAAACATGAGGGCAGGACAGGTATAAGTAGTAATATTAAGAAATCATGCATGATTATTCATCCACGCATCCATTCGTTTTCTTATTTGATTCAGTAATTGTCATTATTTACACCTTTTCCGTACACGTGCCATGACGCATTAAAAGCTCTGCAGTGAAAAAGGTAGATTAGGAATAACACTCTAGTAAACAGAGGGCATTCAAGCACAATTATATATTTATAATTTCAACCATGTTTTCTGGCATTGACAGGCTCAATGATTTCACAGCTGTGGTAAGTCATTGAAGTAGAAATATAGACAACTCCAGAATATGTGAGATGTTTTGAAACACGATCAAATGAAAAAGGAAGTGAACAATCTGTTCTGAACACTTTTGCCTCATTTGAACTTCTGTCAGGAGTCCTACAGATGGCAGTCTATGATCCTGCGATAAATGTGCTTCCTTTTCACCTCTGCGTGCTCCTGTCTGGGGCATTCCAGCCGTCTGTCACCAGAAATGTGCAGTATGTTGTTCTGACAGTGAACACAATACAAGACTGTAAGACTAAATAAATGAACCTGCAAATGTGAGCTACGTGTAATATACTGTACTCTACTTTCTTCTCTTAATAGGGCATAAACTAGCACTTAATAAGGTGAAATTGTAAATAAAATATTTACATTGTCATACAATTTTAAAAGAGCAACTGTTAAAGGGCCTTATGGTTGCAGCAATATATTTAATAGTCTATTTAATACCTCATAAAGTTGAATTGATTATAGAATAAAATAAAAACTAATTTAACAGTATAAATGTGGGGACGGTAAAATATAATATATATGGATTACTTCTTTTATTTACCAGCTTCACCTTTTATTTAGATACAGTATGCATATATAACAATGGACATAACAAGAGAAATGCTACTATTCCTCATTAGGGTAGAGTGTTATGAAAGGCAATAATAAAGACAAACTGGAAAAATATTAAAATTTTTAGTGTGTCATATATTTTATTATTCTGCATAAAATCATTCAAAGATCATACAGTTATGAAATGCAATATGGATTATAAAATGCAGGCATGCAATCATGAAACAAAACAAACAAACAAAAAATAACCCTGCTTTTTCAATTCAAAACTAGAATGTTTCCTGTTAAATGTCTGAGAACTTCTGCAGTCCATCTGGAGGCGACCCAGGTTGAACTCAAGCTGTGACAGTGATAGGCCTGATCCTGCTGAAGGAGCTGGATCACTGTGTAGCAGGAGTCCCTGTCACTCAAAAGACACACAGGGTAAATATTTAGAAATGTGCTGATGCTTTTGGCCTGCATGTCAGGGAATGAAGGAATGATCTGTTGTGCTAGCGCACGGCGGGAGAAGGTGGGGGTAAAATGGTTCCACACTTGAAACATAAAGCTAGTTCTGGCAGCAGTTATGTTTGCAGCTAAGTGCCACCATCACCATCATGTCAGCATATTGCATTTTCCAGCTGTAAGCTTTTTTTTTACAGTATACATATGTCTGCAAGTTAATTGTGAATGATATCTCTTAGAGCAATCAAGTTTTAAATAACGCCCGACTTAGCCACTGAAATGGAATGAAAAGAGGTGCAAATTGAATACAAGGAGAAACAATAAATGTGAATGAGAATGTACATTTGATTTTTGTATGCATTTGAAATTCAATCTCGTCCTCCAATCATCTTCCCACAATCACTTCATTACATACAACATTCTTTAAACCTTTTTCCGCCACAAAAACTTCACAGCATCTTGACTCTCTGAACTTATGACATACACTTTTACTTCTGAACCTCATTCTAACAGGCAGTAAAATATATTTTTAATCCATTCCCTGTGACAACAGCAACAAAAAAACGATCAGTTTTTTGACATCTTTCTTAGAATTTGGAAACAGTGTTTGATTGAACAGTTGTATCAATGCCCTGTGGCACCTCCACATAACGCTTTGTATTTAACATTCCCTTTTTTTCTGTCATTCTTTGTCAGACCATCTATAAAGCTTACATTCATTTCAGCAAATTCAGTACTTGGAGCAACATCTACACACTGTGCTAAACTTGGTATTGCACTGTGATATTTACGCGTATGACTTACTCTGCGATAGTTACAGCCAATAATACACACGCGTCCTACCTAAAACTGTCTTTTTGCAGTGGAAAAGGGAAGGAAGCCCATTTTTCTCAGTCCTGTCTAAGTGAGTTTTTAATACAATGAGAATACCTCAACTAAAGCGCTGTACAGTCCATTGAGGGCTATATTGAAATGTTACTCAGTCCCTTATTCCTTAACGTTTTTAGGTCTCAGACCCATTTTTGAAATGCATCATAATGATAGTTCATTAATAAAGCTAAAAGCTGATACTTTGAACACCTTAACTGCAGTTTTTGACTGTGAAAATTCTGTATGTTTGTTGTGAAAGTGAATAAAGTATAATATAATTTTAAAGTGAAGTGAAATATCTTTGGTTTTGAGTACTTTTTGGCATGTGAGAAGCATACGAGTCACAGTAACTGTGCTGTGTAAAAGCTTTTTCTTGTCAAGCTTTGAATATGAAATACTATACACTACCTTGATGCAACATATATCATCGCAGGATCTGCAATCAAAGTTACTTATATGTAGTATTTATCTAATATTAGTCTGATGATACTTGGTGATCCAATTCCACAAAACTCTCTGAAATCCAAAAATATGCTTTTATTAACATCCAATTACACCTTCACAGGTCGCTGGAGACGGTGTTTCTTTTCACCCTCAGGCTGCCGCCCCAGCCACGGGGACAGGTGTTGTAGGAGTGCAGGCCGGGCGAGCGGAGGCCTGAGTCTTCAGATTCAATAGAGGCATCCGAGTCGGTCAGGGAGCGCGTGTTGTAGAGCCGCACAGGTGAGCAGATTCTCTGAGTTGGAGTCGGGGGAGGGCTGGTGAAAGTAGGGGACTGCGCCCCCAGTGACCGAGAATGGAAGAGGTTGACAGACGGTTTTTGACTATCGTAGCCATGTTGGGAATTTCCCAGGGGTGAGATGGGAAGACTGTGACCACTTAGTGTGCCAGGGGAGGGGCTGTTTTTACGTTTGGCCGCATTGATGATATTTTTGGCCAGGAGGCGATGGTTGGCTTTAGAGTCTAAGTTATTAACAGTGGGGGACATGCAGCGATTGTCTTTGAGTGGGGATACAGGGGATGTGACAGAGGATGTGTATAGAGGTTTAGTGGTAGAGAGAGAGAAACTGGTTTGAAAGTGTGAAGGAGACTGAGAACGTGAGCCCCATGGAGGAGAGACAGGAGATGTGGCTGTAGATGTTTGGGATGGTCTGGATGTGGAAATGGAGACATTAGAGAGCTGGGTGTTCTGGCTTACTAATGGTGATTGGCATCTTGATCCCCAAGGAGGAGGGGTTGTTATATAAGTTTTGGAAGGTTTGGATGTAGGAAATGAAGAACTAGGGGAAAACTGGGTATTCTGGCTTACTGCTGGAGACTGGGATCTAGATCCCCAGGGAGGTGTGTGCGGTGAAGTAGCTGTAGATTTCTGGGGAGGTTTAGATGAAGAAAAGGCAACACCAGTGGAGGACTTGTTGTTCTGGCTCCCCATTGGGGATTGGCACCTTGCACCCCAAGGAGGAGAAAAAGGAGAAGGAGAAGTAGAGGTTTGGGACTGGCTGACCATTGGGGACTGGCATCTTGAACCCCAAGGAGGAGAGCATGGAGATGTGGCTGTAGGTGTTTGTGAGCATCTGGATGTGGAAGTGGACGTAACAGTAGAAAACTGGATATTCTGACTGGCCATAGGGGATTGGCATCTTGAATTATTAGGAAAAGATACAGGGGATGTGACTGAACGGATAGAGCTGCTGAAGGGAGAGGGGTTTGTTTGGAAGCTGGAAGTCCAGATTCCAGTAGCTGGGCTGCCTGGGCCATGCGTTAGGTCAGGTGTCCTGGTTGGTGTAGGTATCTCACTGGGAACTTCAGCAGGAGAGGGCTCCTTTGTTGTCTGTTGAACCAGGACATATATTTATTTAATCTCTTAGAAGCATACATCAAAAACACAACACATACATATGCAAGAAAAGAGAGACCGTAGGCATGAGAATAAGTAAATAAATCTGAAAGTTTTTCAGTTAAACTATGTTTGGATGTGTTGTTCAAAGAGCCTTTATAAAACACACCCATAAGAAAAGATGAATAATCTAAATAAGTGAATCTGTCATGATAAAATAGTGCTCAGCCTGTGCCTCTGCAGCCATCAGGTTATGTTTATGCATTCCCTCCTTCTATATGTGTTTCTTCAGCCCTCTTAATCCTGGCACACATAGGCACTGTCTTAAGTGTCTCTCTCAGGTTACTGTCATCTGGCTTTCCTGTAATGGTTAACCTTTGCAGAGATATGAAGTTACTTGACAGAAGCAAGGGTTGCATCCATCTTATGTCTATTCTAATTAGGGAATACTCCCACTCAGTATGATATTATGATGAAACTGAGCTGCCGGGATCAGCTTCCTGAGGAGTTATGGTCTTGTAAGATGAATGTTAATGGTCATATTTCAAACGTTCAGAGTCACTTTGAAAGAAAACAAGGCCCAGGTCAAGAGTCATAACATTCGTCTAAATGTCTGACCCCCTCAAGGCCAGTCGGGGCAGAGATCAGGCCTTAACATGAACACACATAACTCAAGTTGTTATGGAATTTAAACAAGAAAAAAGAAAAAGAAAAGAATCTTGTAATGGAAAGATTCAACTTTTGCTTTTTCAGATCTTTAAATGTCACAAGCTGTGTAACAAAATAGATCTGCCCCTTGCCGCAAGCTATCTGTGTACTTCAAGGAGGCATACATTTTATTAGTGTGTTTCCAGTGATTGCACAAAAGGCAGAAAGTGAAAATGACAAACAATTAACACTGAAAAAGAAAGTGAAGTCAGGAAACGGGGAAGAAGGTGAGAACGGAATCCGTGTAGAGTGTTAGCACAAAGCTTTAATCAGAGAAGAAAAGATTCAGTCTTACATAAAACAATCAGCTAGAGGAGACAGAACAGCAGAAAAGAGCAGTGAATCAGAGTTTACGAAATGAAACAGGCGCAGTCCCTGTAGTCCGAAACAACAGTGTTTGTTGACAGAATTACTGCTTCAAGTCATGAAAAACAAAATGCACATATATAGCAGGGAGATTCGAAACATCAAAGAATTCAGGCATACACCATATAGTTAAGTAGAGCATGCAGAAAAGCAGAGTAAATTAACATGGAGGCATAAAGACCTAAAAGGAGTTCTCTTGCTGCAACATTCATGTCAGTGAACAGCATTAAATTGCAAATCGTAGATCATAAAGCAGATGCTAGACCATCTGTTAAAGTGTTTTGTGAAGCAGCATCACACAAGTGCCCAGTGGAAAGAGTGTGAGGCTGTTTCTCATCATATTTTAAAATGTGCTGAAAATGGACGTTCTTGAGTGCTGATGTGCTTTGTGGCTTTGGGAATGGCAGTCCATTTTGATTACACCAAGGCACATTTTCTATTTTCTAAGGATAATTACTGGTGTTTGGATTTTTCTTACTGACAGAAAATATGCACTTAACTTGGAGGATGAATTTACTTATGTAATCTTACAAGATACAGACAGCCCCAGCTAAAATAGTTCATCTGTTAGGTGTTCAATGAGAAATTTGAAGATTGCATCAAGAATGCAAGAAATTATCTACAAATGAGAGGCACGAGAAGAAGAAGGCACAGGTTAAATAAACAGTGCGATCAAGTGTAAATTTTAGCTGTATTAAAATCAGTTCTGTGATCATGTGTTTAGTATCTAGAAAAGATAAATTCCTTTTTTAAGCAGATATTCTAAAAACGATACAAAGAGGGTCTCCACACCTGTGGTGCAATCCCTGCCTTTTTGGCAGAAAATGTGGGCCTAGGTGCCTGTACTGATGACCGGGGAGAGGACACCCGGTCTGGAGAAAAAGCAGCCATTGGAGAACTGATCCTTGGATGATGCCCAGATGCTGGATTTGATGGATAATCTGGTCCTCCTGTGGGTCTGAGAGGCAGCTGAGGAGACATGCACTGGGCACTGAAGTGAGAGGGGGGATTGTTAGGGAGGGAAGTCTGTCTGGAGAAAGTTGAAGAGGACATCAGGTTCCTGGCCTGTGGTGCTCCTTTAGGTAGGGTACTGATGGGGTCCTTGACTGGGTTGATGATGAAGAGGGACGAGTTAATCTGGTATGGCCGGTGCCTCGACAGGTCCATCTCTATCTTGGAGCAACCATTTTCCAAAGGCGCAGGCTCTGGAACTGGCTCCGGTGCCGGAGGTTTTTTCGTTGGTTTCTGCTTGACTGCTTGTTGGGCCTTGAGATTTTGTGAAAGTTGAGCACATATGTCAGAGTTTTTAGCAATAGCTTTGACCCTTCCAGGCATGTTTGATGGGTAAACCCAAGATGGTGGCAGAGACATTGTAGGAGAAGGAGATCTAATTGGGCCTGAATTCTGATTCTCAACTACATATTTTTCCATCCTGGACTGACGCTTAGCAAACAGTTCAGCACCTTTTCCAGACACATTGGTAAGTGTCTGCTCCGGCCGGTGCTCTGCCCGCGGTCGGGTCCTTGAGCTCTTGAGACATGAGGCCCATTCTGGAGCTTTTGCTCCTTCTGCCCTGTCCTCTTCCTCGGCAAGGAAGTTGGAGGCTTCTGCACCCAGCGCCAGTAACTCCTCCTCAGATCCTGGCTCAGGCACAGATTTGTGTCCATGTTTCCTTCTATCATCCACGCCTTGCACCAGACAAAGTAACTCAGGGTTTGGAGCTACCACTGGTTTCTCTTTGAATGTGAACATTGACTTCTTACTTGCCCTCCTGGCAGCACCTTCCTCAAGTATTCCTGTTTTGATTGGTGTTATCAGCTTCCTCTCCCCAGATGGCTGAGGAACAAAAGTGGAGGGTTTTGGGGCTGTGGGAGGGCCATAATGGGGCATGGGTGGATACTGAGAAACAGTGAAATGGGATGGTGGAGGAGAAGAAGGTGACATGAAAGGAGACCCTGGAGGTGGACTGGAGTAGTAGGTCTGTGGAGGTTGGTTTGTAAATGCTGGTAGAGGTGGTGTGGGATATGACGGAGGTGGAGGTGGAGGTGAGGCCACCACCGGTTGGGGGACAGTAAAAGCAGGGAGAGGAGGTGTAGAGTATGAAGGTGGAGGGGGGATGTCCATGACTGGCCCAACTGTCTCAGAAGACTGCACTGTGGTCGGTGAGAAGAAGGGCCTGGCAGTTCTATTGACGAAGGAGCTAGTCTGCTTAGATGTGGGTACAGACACCTTCTCAGGACCAGAGGCACTGTGACAGCCGTTAGGAAGCTTTCCAGTAAGGTCTGGCCCTGTTTGTCTCGCATTTATCTCCGCTTCTCCTTCAGCATGTCCTGACACTATTGGATCAGTGTTATTACTTCCTGGTGAAATCTCATGCTTGGCCTCATGAATTTGATCTTGTGCCCCTTCCTCTTCCTCTTGCTCCTCCTTGACAGGGAGGAAATGTCTTGCTTGTATAACACTTTCATCCATTCCTTCTTTTATGTGGAAATCCTTGGCTGGCTCATCCATGATATCTCCCACTGAATGTACCCTTGCAGGTGGTGAGAAGACCGGCTTGACAGCACTGTTCTTTAAGTTCAGGTCTCTGTCCTTTTCCTCACTGCTCCTCTCTGTCCATGTCAGTTTGTTGGACGAGGGGTCCGTTTTCACATTCTCAGCTTTGTCCTCCTCTGACCCTTCACCACAGCTCTCAAATGTGAAGGAGTTGACTCTCTGCTTACGGCGGTTAAAGAGCTGCACACCCCTGGACTTGGAGTTGGAAGGGATGGTGAGCTGAGCAGCAATGATCTGACTCTTGATCCGAGCCTCCTTTAGCTCCTTCTCTGACAAACTGGCACTCCTGCTCAGATCTAAAGTGAAACACACAAGGGAAAAACAGGAAGTTTAATTTTTAAAAAGCGAATCTTCTTGTCTATATTAAATATTAAAGGGAGTCAGACTTTGGTAGACTTGGCAATGTGCTGCTATACAGAGACAACTCCCTAACACGTAATTAAAGTCTGCCAAACTGCTTTTATGTACAAATAGACAGACCCCGAAAGGACAGATCTTTAACAAGTGTGGGATAGAAAGATTTTCTTTAAAACCCACATAACTGTGTCAGCACCATGTGGTTTTGATTGCTTTTTTTTTCTTTTTAAGAGTACTTTTGATTTCAACCAATCTAGCAAGAAAAAACAGTCTTGTGGACATTTGACTCAGCAGACCAAAGCTGAGCCAGGAGACGTAGGCAGAGAAGCATTTGAAACAAACATGTTAACAGCTGCTTTACTAAAGTTCATTTAAAAAAAAAAAAAGATCAAGGTCAATGCTAAAAGGTACAGAATAAGAAATTACTGTCAGTCAGTATTGTACCGTGATTTCGTAGGTTTGCTGATTACTGGAATTATAAAATAATTGATAGTTTGTTTTCTGAGCTCAAGAGCTCCCTTTTAGGCAACAGAGCTATTTCCTCTGCCTTCTGCAGTAGTCCCTCCCTGAGCATTCCTCCACCACTGAGAAAACTCCCTGCTTGTGCTTCCAGCATGCCTTTGGTTTCTTTCTGTACTTAATTTGTGCAGTACTGCAGCTCAAACCCTTAATAGACCACTTTTACAATCTAAAACTCCCAAAAATGGCATTTTTTCACTGCCCTCTATAAACATAATATACAATTAAGTGTTCCCCTTTAAAATACAGCGAGTACATCACTCTTCAAAGTTCATGAGAGGAAAATCAAAGCTGCATCTTTTGCTTTCTTAGCACTATAAAAACTTGCAGTCAGGGTCCCTTAGTCGTTATGGTGACACATCTGGTAGATTATTCACTGAATGCATTTTACTCTGATGGAAGATATTTAAATCCCTGCTGGACGTTTCTCAGACAGCTAGCTCAGCCATGACTGTTTTTTCATTTATTAAGGTGATGAATCCAGACAGCTACATTATTCGATGTAATCATGTGCCAATCATAATAATTATGCATAAATCAGTCACTTGTAAAGCTGTCCTATAGAACTGACTCTGCCTGCAGTTTTTCCTGGCACGGAGTGCAAAACTAACATGATCATTCCCCCAGTAAAAAGGAATAATATGCATCTGTCACTGATTTGACAGACTAAGTCTGCCCCTCAGTAATTGAATTAACTCGTCCTGAGGTACTCAGCTAAAGTTCAAGAGCATGTGTGTGACATCACATCTTTATCGTTGTTTTGTTTATGAAACCACACACTCTTGGACCCACTCTGATAAGAAGCAGTGCGTTAACAAAGTTATCCTCTGTGATGATGATGCCGGTTATGTCTGCAAAGAAATGGATCAGTACAGACTATGTTAAATCATGCGCCTGACACCAGTAGAGATATATCTCCCACATTAGATATTTGTTCCAGTATAACAAGGATAAACACATTACCACACTGCGCTTTAGACAAGCAGTCCTCTCACAACTATTGGCATGAGCATAAATCACCTTCTTTTATAGATTGCCGCAGAGAAATGAACCCACCTATCTCACAGGTACTTTATGTATACTCGCTGCCTTTTATCATTGTTGTCACTCTGAGCAGGAACACCACCAGGGGTCCCAGTGATGAGTTTTATGAGCAATTTGCTGTTTATAATTCACGCTACCTGAATATACCAGAGCAGAGAGGCTTGACATGAAGTGTCCTAACTATAAACATCTACCTTGAGTGGGAGCCAGCTCCGTTATCAAGTGACATTAAGGTGTAAATCCCATAAGTGACCAAAAATACAAGTGGCACCTTCTAGTCAATGTGAATTTTGGTTTTAATCATTATGAAATCATAAGTTTTTAAAGTAAATTTTATAACAAATTGCAAAAAAACAAAACAAAACTGCAGTTGTTTTTGCATCAAAGAGACACGTTAATCAACAGAAAATAAATAAAAAGGTTCAGATTAGGCTCCAAAGTAAAGATCACATGATTACACAAAAATCTCAGTGAGCTTCACTTAAAACATTTTCAGTTACAGGGAGAAATAAGTTTAAGCTTGAGCACACAAACTTCATATTTGTTCCCAAAGCAGACAAGCAGAAGTTCCCCCTGAGTTATAACTCCATACTATAGCATATGCTCACAGTTCTTGAGTTTTCTGAAAGCTCGCCTCTCTTGTTGGATCCCCTTTAGTGTCTAATCCCTTACCTTTTTCATGTCAAAACTCAGGGCTCCGCTGTTTTGTAGTACTTCCACAAGAGTTTTCAATTTAACTGCGCCTGATAGCTTCACACCCCCTTTCTGGAGCGAGGTGGGATCGGATTTCTTTTTCCCCGCAGTCCAGCAGACAGACAGACAGGCAGGCAAGCAGGGGAGGGAAAGGAAGGGAAGGGAATGGAAGGGGAGGGGGGGGGGGGGTGGGTGGGGGGGGTGCTGTCTGTTCCTCCGCCTCCGGGGTTGTTTTTCTTTTTTTAAA